>SNQJ01S0003779.1:316909-363105 GCA_010110895.2 Picea sitchensis | reverse complement strand
TTATGTTTGCTTAATGATTTATATTATATTTTCTTCTTTTGTATCTGCCTAAATGTGAAATTAGGCAAGTAGGAAATCATATGGAAAGGACACATTTTATACTCGTAAATGCTTGCGTCATGTGGTGGCTTAAGCTAGAGTCATGAACTGTATGTCCGTCGACCTTGGGTACAGTTTCATGTATGCATGTCGACCCTCCTATTCGTTCTGAGTCCCTTGGAGGACAAAGTTTGTTAATCTCAGGAGAGGTGGTGCATATATGCACTGGCTCTCTGTGAGGCACGTAGAGACCGAGAACCCCTTAAGTTCTATACTTAATGAAGGAGCGCAAGAGGTGTGCAGAAGACCCTTCCATGTGTTGAGTCTAGGAAAAAAAAATGTAACTCTCTTAAATCCTTCATAACTGACGAAGCTTGGGAGGGATAGTGAGAAAATTCAAGTATAAAAAGGGAGTATCATTTAGTTTGGATGTTGAAGGAATGAGATCCATTTGGGAAGATCTGAGGTCTATCACAGTCTTTATATTTGAGGAATTAACACAGGTGTTAGCACCTCGACTTCTTCAGCCTTCGTAGGTCTGATGAATGTTCATAATCATCGTGAAAGGGATGGATCCTTTGAATTAAGAAACCCAAAATAGAAATGTGATCTGAGTCGTAGATCTAAGGATCCATCAGGACCCACCTCGACTGTTGGATAAGTGAGTTCGAAGTTTGCACGACATGAGAATTGCGCGTTGGTGCGATTAAACACTGAAATCCGAAATCGTGATGTGATATGGGTCGTAGATCCTAGGATCTATCAGGACCCACCTCGACTGTCAAATCAGAGTCCAGATGACGAGGATGAAGCGTAGAGAAGATTAGATCTCAGCGGTTAGATCGGAGCATGTGGACCAACAGCCTTTGGATCTAGAGAAAAGCGCACGAGATTTAATATTTTTGGAGTTGCACAAGAGAGTGAATTTGTGAAGTCCGAATTCGCGAAAGGATCCTAGCCATCCATTGAGAAGGGATGCGTGGCGAGAGATCAATGTTTCATTGACTTGCAACTCAGGAAGTTAGAGATAGGAGTCGTGATAACTTGCAAAGTCTGATTTCGTAAAATGATCACAACCGTTAATCGAAGGAGGGATCCAGACCGTTCATCTAGAAAGCGAATATCAGGAAATCAGAAATCGGGGAAACAGAGGTAAGCCAACCTCCAAAGTCATGAAACATGAAATCCTGATTCGCGAGAGAGGAGATCAGGACCGTTGGATCATGGAAGACCGTGGACCTTTGATCTGACTCTATCCGAAGGTCAAGGATCGGAAGAGTTAGGGTGAAATCACATCCAAATACTCGATATGTGAACTCGCGATTTGATCGCAGTCGTTGATCGAAGGGAGAGTGTGGAATGTAGATTGGGTCTTGGAGGGACTTCGCATATCGGACTTCAGAGAGGATAAGTGAAATTTCGTTGGGGGACGTGAAACACAAAGTCCCGAAGTGCTTGGTAGTTGGTCCCCAGGTTATCGTCCTACGTCTCAATCAAAGGAGCCTAGCGGGAGGGGCTAGAGCCTAGAGGGTTCTTTGATCAAGAATTGGTATTTCGGGAGTCGGGAGAATGGAGGTGAATCATATCGGGAGTTTTGATACGCGAAATCCCAACGCGATCTAGACCATCAAATTGTTGAAGATTCGGGACCGTTGATATTTGGCGAGGAGATATCGACATTTTGGATATCAGGAGAAGGGAGGTGAGTGACCCTTCAACTTCAAGAAACATGAAGTCCCAATAAGAACTTGAGGTTGAGCCCTGGGGCATAGTCGATGGTCATATGAAGGAGGATATATCAAGTGTTAGGCCCCTGTCGGGAGATCGGAGAATCGAGAGAGTCGTTGTGACTCATACGCAAGGACCTATTACACGATTTCACGACGCATCTTTTAGTTAGGCTTGTGGTCACAGGTAGTGGTCATGTGGAGGGGGTTGTGCCTAGTGCTAGTTCGCATGGGTGAAGTTTCGAAAAGACCCGTGGATCAATTTCTTAGAGATTCCAGTAGGGAAGCGAAGAGCTGCTTCAACTCAAGAATTTTGAAGGTCCATTGATCAAGATTAGAGACCATGGATGGAGGATTCGACTAATTGAGAATAAATAAATTTTTATTTATTTATGCCCCATCATGGATGTGTTACATCTCGCAAAAAAGACCATCTATGGGCACGTTTTGACCTGCACCCACTCCGAGACAACAAGTGGGCAATGCTCTTCATCCCTCCCACGTCCCTTATAGAACTTGTAGCCACCCCTCATCACTGCAAGTGGATGTACGCCATGAGTTAGTGCGAGTGACCGATCTAGGTTATGGTGAACACAGTAATGACGCTACCATTAATCCCATTAATTATTTTAACTCATATGAGGAGCACCTCCAGTGGGATCAGGTCATTTTACAACAGGCTAGTAATGAACTTGGGTCATTGTGATTTGAAAAGGATGATCATTATGAAGGCAGTAATGGTGAATGTAGGGCTTGATCCCCCCTCTCTGATAATGAGTTTAGTGAAATCTTGGTACCTACACCTCAACTTGACACATGGGCTCAGGTTATGGAATGACGCTCTACTTCAAGTTATGATCACATATTTGGTAAGGGTACACCCAACTTGGGCTCTCATCTATAAATTTCATATGCATTGTTTGAAGGGTGCTAGAAAGAAATGTTTTGAGTTCCTAGCTCAAAATTTTTGGGTATTGCATTCTATTTCCCTGGATGCTTTGTCTTGCCTCCTCCTTCTACACACTTTGTTTCGCCTCTTCCCTTTGCTTTCTTTCATTTCCATGGCACCCTGAGCAAGAAGGCCTGGTCACCTTGCTGCTACCCATTCCCGAGATGTTTGAGCCACGAAGGTTGCAACAAATTTTTATTCAACCTCTATCCGTACTAGTGCTCAGACAGTCATGGATTTCCTGGAATGGAAAGCTTGTCTTGTTTGAGACTTTAAAGAATCTTATTAAATAGAGGATGAATTAGGGAGCATCGATCCAAATGTGGGTTTCACCCGCTCCAGAAACTCCATTATCTTTAGAATGATTGAACTCTATTGGAACACTAAGATTCTAGTAGCTTTGGGTTTGCTACCTAAAGATGATGACTTCAGGTAGCTCAAGAGACGAATGGAAGCCCTGAAGATAAAAAATTCTTACATCTCATAAATCCTCACATTGATGGAAAATCGATTTGAAGAAACCTTCTCTCCGCCCGACAGGAATTACTCAAGCTCAAAATCCTCAAATCTTGCTTCCCAAAGGACCACCTTTGTTGCTGCATATCCATAGGTTTCTCATGATCACTGATGAAAACTGTTTTAGTTTTAGTTTCTCATTTTTCCTATGTTATCTAGTCAGTTATAAGATAGTTATAGTTAAATAGTTGTATAAAAATGCTAAAACTATTTCTTTTGGTTTCCTAGAGATTCTCATGGTCTCAAATAACTCTACTCCTTATGAAGCTTGGTTTTGTAGAAAGCCAATTGTTCCTCATTTGAAAAAATTTGGGTCGACATGCTATGTTCATATTCCTTCTGAACTAAGACAAAATCTTGATGGAAAGTCTATAAAATGTATTTTTATTGGATACTCAGATGAAAGTAAGGCTTATAGGTGTTATTATCCTCTTACTGATAAGATTTATGTAAGTAGAGATGTGATATTTGATGAAGGGGGAGTTTATTTTAAGGATGAAAGTGAAGATAAATTGGTTGCTCTACATATTGAGAATTTAATCCTTGATGATAATGATTCATCAAATCATCCATATACAATGACAATTTCAGGTTCATCTACAAGAGGTTATCCATCAAAGGCATCTTCATCTATTTCATCAACAAGTTCTCAGGTTGATACACCAACAACATCTCCATCTATTTCTCCTAGAAAAACCATAAGTTTGAAGGAAATTTATGAGACATCAAGGTATGCTAATGATCATTTTGCTCTTTTTTCTTCTGCAAATGTTGAGCCTGGCAATTTTAAAGAAGCTTGTTTTTTTTAGCCATGGGTGCAAGCAATGGAGGATGAAATGTCTCAAATACAAAAAAATGGCACATGGGAGTTAGTTGAACTCTCTCATGGTAAATCTTCCATTGGATTAAAGTGGATTTACAAGATGAAATTTAATATGGATGGAACCATTTCAAAACACCAGACACGTTTAGTTGGAAAGGGGTATGTGNAAGGATTTGCGTGAAACTATCCATCATCTTGTTCCTCTGTTGCATGAGGGCTTCCTCAAGAAACAGTTTGAAAGGATCTCCTGTCCTGTCATCTTTCTTTTCTCCTACCATGATAGGTCTCTTAGGCGTGCAAGAGATTTTTTCCTCAAGAGAAACAAGCTCGAGACCCAATTATTTGTACCCTAACCTCGTTGGGGACATGCATTAAGGAGACAATGAGCATACCGCTCTCATACCACTAATCCATATTTTATGAGAAAAACGAAATGAATACATATTAATAAAATATGCTTAACACAGAATAATAGAGATACAATAAAATTGGTTTTCTATTCAATAAGGAAATAAGATGAAACTGTAAAATGCAGTGGAAAACAAGCTTGTTGGAATGGTGGCGGCTTATCTTTGAGAAGAGATGTGACGGATGTGCTCATTCGCAAGAATATGGTTACAATTAGGTTCTCAAGGCCTTTTACATTAAACAGGAATGTCAAAAACCCTAGACATCCAAAAACCTAACCCTAGGAGATGAAGTACCAAAAGTCATGTGGGCCTCATTTGGGTAAGTTAGTACATCAACTTCTCAGGGTCGTAACCTTTTCATATGATCTCCATTTTAGGTGCACGATAACCCATTAGAAAGGTCTAACCAAGAATCAAAATTTTCGTCTGGTGCAGATAAGTGCCTCCAAAATTCACCTGGGCCCCAAATCCCAAAAAATGTCATTTAGGGCCTCAAAACATCCCTAGAAGTTTGGAACCCGAAAAAATGCCAAGGTGAAATACTGTTTTTCGAGCCAATGGAATAGGTGGGTGGCCACCGCTATCCACCTAGATCACCATTGAGGCATGCATGTTATAAGGTACTAATTGGTTTCTATGTATAATTCTCGAATAATGTGTTGACGTCAATATGAATAGACTCGTCGAAGGAGGGACATGACATGTCCCCCATAATTAACATGAAATTGACACATGAAAGTGATGTAAGATGATGGATCAGATGAGCACAAACTAACACGACGATGAAGGTTGGTAATACTGCAAAGTGGTGGACTTAGGATGAAACTTCCCTTGAACATTGTGAGGCATGACAAATGAATTGGCATCATTGACTCGACCAATAACATAGTGCAATGATAACTGGGGCACTCTTCGGGTGAGCCGAAGGAGTATGGTGACCCATAGGATTGGTATGACTCAAAGACAAGAATATTACCTAACTTTAATACAAGACAAAATTAGGTTCCATGTTCACGGGGGACAACAAACAACTTCCATAATGCTTTCCAAAACTTGACCCATTTTCCTCCAATTTTTCCCCCACCATGAACGACGACTACCTCTTTGTTTTTTTAACTAGCTTGAGGATGATAAAAAATGTTCGATATAGCTCATATTCAATCAGTCTCTCATCACATGTTTGACGAACATGAAGAAGGATGGTTTTGATCCCATATGGGTCCTTCAATGTATAATTTTACTAGCCCAGAGAAGATAAAATCAATGGTCTTTTCACGTTTAGAGAGTCTAAAAATATCTTAAATAAGACTCCAAGGGTGTTCTTTTTCGTAAATTTAGTCTCCTGAGCGCGAAAAAGTATAAAACAAT
Source organism: Picea sitchensis (assembly GCA_010110895.2). Taxonomy (NCBI): domain Eukaryota; kingdom Viridiplantae; phylum Streptophyta; class Pinopsida; order Pinales; family Pinaceae; genus Picea; species Picea sitchensis. The sequence continues at coordinate 357,273 of SNQJ01S0003779.1, read as the reverse complement.
ACAAGGGAGAAATCTTCTAGTCGAGGTTGACTAGAATATTCATTTTTTGTAATTAGTCAATCTGGTCCGAAAAAGGGTTAAACTTACATCAAATAGGCTCCCTTTCAAATCCTTTTAATGAGTGTGAAAGGAAACAAGTTCGCTCGAAATTCTTTTCATGTTTAGAGAGTCTAAAAAGATATTAAAGGATACTCCAAAGAGTTCATTTTTAATGAGCTTGAAATAGAGAATGAAACTTTGCTCAAAGTGGCTGCTTCATTTTTACTCGAGTTTGAAACAGAGAATGAAACTAAGCTCGGGGTTTCTGCTTCATTTTTACACAAGATTGAAACAGATAATGAAACTATGCTCGAGATTGGTTTCATTTTTAAACGATCTTGAAACAAAGGATGAAACTATGCTCGATGGTTGTTTCATTTTTACATGAGATTGAAACAGAGAATGAAATTATGCTCAGAGTTTGTTTCATTTTTACACGATCTTTAAACAAAGAATCAAATTGTGCTCGAAGTTGGTTACATTTTTACACAAGATTAAAACCAAAAATGAACTATGGTTGGGTGATACCCATTAGCATGTTTTATTCCCAACATGATGCCCAAAGGTTGATACTTTTTCCCCAACATGATTGGAAGAATATAGTGGCTTAAATCCAGCATGATGTCTAGAGGCTAGAGACATGCCCCCCAAGCTTTGTTTCATTTGTCGACTTTTATTCTGCACCCAATTAGAATATTGGCTACTAATAGGAATAGGTTCACCAGAGAGGGAGGAAGAAAGATGATCAACTAACATAGGAAGAGGAAATGAAGGTTCAAGTACTAGATCTATTAGAATACTCAACTTAATTATAGGGGGATCTGTTTAATTTTTTAACGAGTTTGACATGGATAATGAACTATGCTCAAGGTTGGTTTCATTTTTATGCAAGCTCGAAACCATCAAATGGAAATTTTCTCAGGGTTTTGGTTTCATTTTTAAACGATCTTTTAACCAAAAATGAACTATGCTTCAGTGATACCCATTAGTGGGTTTTCTTCCCAACATGATGTCCAGATATCGGTAATTCCCCCCCAACATGATCTAGAGAAGCTAGCGGCTTAACTCCAACATGATGTCCAGAGGTTGGAGACATTCCCCCCAATATTTGTTTCATCCGTTAACTATTCTTTTGCACCCAAAATGAATCTTGGATACTAATAGGGATAGGTTCACCAGAGAGGGAGGAAGAAAGAAGATCAATTGACATAGGAAAATGGAATGAAGGTTTAGGTATGATATATAGTGGAAGACTCAACTTAATTGGAGGGGGATCCGTTTCATTTTTTAATGAGATTGACATGGATAATTAACTATGCTCATCGTTATTTGTTTCATTTTTTAACAAGATTGACATAGAAATGAACTATGCCCATGGGTATCTATTTCATTTTTTAGTGAGCTTAACACATAAATGAATTATGATCATTAACCTTAAACATGGCTTCCAAGAGGTCTGGATCTGATGAAATAATAATGCTCTGGAAGGAATACATGTCAAGAGACTCACTTTGATCAACAGGTGGGAGAACAGGGTCTAATTTCCCTAGCAAGGGAGTTACCATGTCAACTGCTCGAACTAAATCAAAAGAATATTAACATATAGCGATAAGATCCTTCTCATTAGAAATTGAAGCCATGGGAGATAATACCACATAATTGACTTATCGCAGGGGATAAACCACTTGAATGTAAGGAACATTCAGGTAATTCAGATGGTCAATAATCATACAATGATCAGGAATAAAAAAGAAAGTTGATCAATGGTCACTATGCTCCCATCATGGGGAAAATGCATCACTCAAAAGAGTGTGGACACTACAACTTTCATAGCATAGACATAGTCCCTCCCAAGGATCAAATTAAAATCCAAGGGGCCTTGGACTACCATGAAATTAATACATACATTTTTCCTTCCTAAGGTGATGAGCAACTGAGGAATGATCCTTAAAGGTTCACTAGGTATTCTATTAAAATCCAATAGATGATTAGTGGTTGGCGCAAGATTAGGAGAACCTAAGGATTTCCAAGTAGTTAAGGATAAAATACTAACAAAGGCCCCTTCATATACAATAGTGCGATATGTGTTCTTATCAACAACTTGCACAATTATCTGGAAAGGGGTTCTCTAAGGAAGATGAGGTTCTGCTAGACTATTCAAATCAAAGGAAATGAACTCATTACTTGGAGGGGGTTCCATTGAAACATACAAGATATCCCCTTGTCCAGAACAATCTGAACTGACAAATAAAACATCAGTGATATTCAACTCACTCTTTGAGGGAAGAGTGGGGTCAATCGAAGATTGAATCATATTGACCACTTCATAAACCAGAGGTTGGGTAGGGGAGGCCTCTTGGGAAGAAACTGAAGGTTGTTTCTGGTCAACAACGGTGTCTTCCAATAATTGTGAATCCTCCTCTATATGAGAGAAATGGTAAGTATGATTATTTCCATTGCATAACTTACAAGGAAACCTAACTTTACCTTTTTTACCTCCAACCTTATTATCATTGGTCGACGGACCGTCACTAGCATGAACTGTAGAGGATGGTGACACAGGTTGTTGGGAACCCTTTAGAATACTAGGGAAATGGTTAAGAAGGTGATCACCCTTACATAGCCTGCAAGGGAACTTGTGTTTGTGACCTATGTTCTTAGGCTTCCCAACATTATCAACACTCCCAACATGATTAATAGTGGATGGTTGATTTCCCCTTTGCTTATTTTTCTTCTCCTTTTTTTTTCTTTTCTTCTCCTTCTTAGCCTCCTAGTTACTAGAATCACGATTTTAACGAAGCATGGACGAAGAAAGGGAAGAATACCCAATAGGTAAATAAGGAAAAGGGTAAATAGGAGGTTGATGTTCTTGAGGTGGAGAGATTGCATTCGAGGCACCAGGAGCATTTGGGATCACTAGAGTGGAGAAAAACCATATCGATAACCTTATAGTGAATCTGGGAAGACTCAATGTAGCAATGTAAGGAGGATGAATATTTCCAAAACAAGAAAAAGGAAAAGGTTCCCCATTGCCAGGTTCTGGAACTATTTCCATAGACACAGACTCAACCTAGGGTCTTCTAAATCAAAGAGCACACACTACCAAATTCCCTATAAGATAAGATAAGACCAAGCAAACAACTCTCTTGTAATAGAGAGAAATGAAGTAGKGATCTTTCGTAGATGGGAGATGAGTCCATCAAYGAAGAAACAWGAGATAAATAATCCCAACTACTCCATAATGGACTTCCARGGGTGMAATGATCCAGAATCGGATCCAGGAGGCTTCCTAGGTCTAGAAAAGGCTCAAAAATGAAAGTTCTCGYAATCAGATGAAACCAATTCCATTGCGACAKAATCATCGTGCTGATTCCGCCCATATATTTACTTTCTCAAATGGGAATTGTATGCAAAAGTTATCGCACACTGATCGTTTCCCCAAACATCGAAAAAGTCAACARAGAAATTGAAAAAAACAATGATGATGTCAGCATGACATCTTGCTGATKTCAACATAGTGACATGTGGCARCACAGTAGCAGGGTGACTGGGCACAAGATAGATCTACTCGGATGATGACAAGTGGCATTTTTTAGGCCAATGAAAAGGTGCCACGTGCCCCAGACGTGGGCTGCCATGTGGTACCCTATCACTGGATGGCAGTGTAAAATATTTAAGAAGCTCATGGGTCTCGAACTCATGACCTATTGGTCAAGTAATGCCTTGGGAAAGGCTTATTGGCAAACGTGTGACAATGGAGCTTGTTTAATATAACTCACTTTATTTTAATTAAAGTTCTTTTTGTTTATAGTGGGGCGGAAAGGGGTTGGGGCTAAGCCCCAACCCACAATTTATTATATGGCATGTGACTACGATGTAAAGGGGTGTGGGTGCCATTGATTAACCACCAGTGCATAAGGAAATAACACCTTCCACCAAACTTTTCGGGGGCTGGAACCTTGGGTTAGGCGCACCCCAATGGGTGTGGTCTTATGCGCTATTGCCATGTGACTAGATAATGCGGGATAAGGGGTCAATGCACAACCCTATGGGATGGCGCTTGACCACATCAATGCAATGTGACCATAATTAGGGGGAACGGGCTGGGTATAATGGGACAATCCCTATATTTAAACAAAAGTGGGTTATTTACTTTGGTTTAGTGGATTTTTAATTGATTTATGCCCGTTAATAGTGGATTTTTCCCATTTTGGGGAGATATTGGCCCTTTTTGGAGGCCAGATTTTGGGAGGAAGTTGGGGAATGCTAACCAACCCCAGATATATATAAACTAGGCCTTCTTGAGGCCATGGAGGAAATTATGAGTAGAGATATTTTGAAGCAAAGCCAAACCAAAGCCATTTTTATGCAAGGAAGTTGTTGAGGAGCAGACCTTTGTGGACCATTTCTGGGAGCTCCAGGTGAATCTTCAAAGGGAATAAGTGAAGAGGGAGAGGATCCTCCTTAGATTCCTCCTTCACCTCCATCATCACCTCCTTCTTCTTCAAGTTCAAGTTCTAAATCCAATGCAAAGAAACATGTTCATAAACATAAGAATGAAATGCCATTGTTAAAACTTGATGTTAAATTTTAGTTACCCATACATGATGGTGAAGTTAATGTAGAGAAACTTGAAAATTGGGTTAGACAGATGGAGGTTTACTACAGTGTGCAACGAAACAAGGATGAGGTCACACTAATCAAGTTGGCATCTTTGAGACTTGCAGACACAACACTCATCTGGTGGCAAAGCAAGTTGCAAAATGGAACACAACAAGTGGGTAATGTATTTCCATCATGGAAAAACTTCATTTACTCACTTAGGAAACAATTTTATCCTTTGGGTTATAAATAAAAAGCATTAATTGAATGAAAATCTTTAAAACTAAGAAAAGGACAAACAGTGCAAGAGTATACATATGGCTTTTGAAAAATGGCATTGATGTTAGATATCCCTTTACATACAAAGGAAACCCTTATGAAGTATATAGGAGGTTTACCTGCACAAATTAGAAATATTGTATTCATTTTTGGACCCACTAACCTTAATGAGTTTTATGTTCAAGCAACATATATTGAAGCAGGGAAAGCAGGTGTGTCAAGGGAATCATCTTCAAGGAAAGAGGACAAGAGGAAGTGGACAGGAAAAAAGGCAATTTCAGTGGTGACAAAGGAAGATAAGACCTCTTGCAAGCATGGAAAGAAAGAGGGGCATGATGAGGAACTTTGTTATCAGTTGCATCCCGAGAAGAGGCCAAAGTGGTTCAAAGAAAGGAAAGGGAAGCAAACAGTTGCAGCGACAACAAGACCCACAGACTTGGGATCGGATGTGGTCAAGCGCTAGCCCCTATGGGCTGGCCCTTGGACACATCAATGAAATGTGACCATAATTATGGGGCATGCACTGGGTATAAGGGGATAAGCCCTATATTTAAAAAAAAGTGAGTTATTTACTTTGGTTTAGTGGATTTTTTATTGATTTATGCCTGTTAATAGTGGATTTTGCCCATTTTTGGGGGATATTGGGCCTTCTTGGAGGCCATATTTTGAGAGGAAGTTGGGGAATGTTAACCAACCCAAGATATATATAAACAAGGCCTTATTGAGGCCATGGAGGACATTCATAGTAGATTTATGCTGAAGAAAATCCAAGCCAAAGCCATTTTTATGCAGGGAGGTTGTTGAGGAGAAGACCTTTGCGGACCATTTCTGGGAGCTCCGGTCATCTGTTTTGAGTGTCGTTTCTTTTTTTGGGTTCTAGATATCTGGTAGAACAGGACCATATTAGTCTTGTAGCCTTATGTCACTGTTGTGATGTAATTATTGATCTTTGAATAGAAATAAAGAAGCCTCACCCCCACTAAGACAAACGCTTGGAGACATAGGAAAGATTGCCAAAATATGTTATCACTTATCTTGTTATGGTTTTCTATTCTTATTGCTTCATTTCAGTTATTAATATGTGTTCATGGATGTGATATATTATCATATCTTCTTCCTCTTTCATTAAGCTTCGTGAATGGTTAATAAACGCATCCTTAATAACTCAACCACAGTCATTTAAAAGATCATTTTCAGATCATGCAAGTACCATCCATAACCAAGTACCCTCCTAAGGAGCCAAAATCGTGTGTTGTACTTCTATCTCAGGTACTGATAGTACCACCATTGCAGTCACCTGGGAAGGTAACCTAGGAAAAGTAACTAGGAATACCAATTCTGCGAGTGGGAAGGGAACATAATAAAAAATTCTTAGACCCAAAGCAACTCAGATAGTGGTACCTCCCCTAGGACTTGCCACTACTAATATTTCCCTCTTGAATCACATAACCCCACTGAGAGAGAGCGTTGGGGACCAATCCAAACACTCTTATCGATTTGTCCTACCACTTGAATCCTATGTTAGAGGAGATTTTTCAACAAACACTTCATGTTACCAATGTATTTTGTCTCATTAGGATTCTTAATTTTGTTTCATTGGCCTTGGAGAATTTAGTCTCCACCCTACAACCAAGGCCCTACAACCTAGACTTGTGATCATTTTTTAATAAAGAAAAAGTCTAGTTGATTTTAGATTAGGTACCTTGTTCCTTTTATGGTTGTTGTTACTCAAAAGAGTAAATGTAAGTGGACTATATGGTGTTATCACTTTGAATCCAAGAAGACTTCAAAATAAAAAATGAATGGAATGCAATCTTTAGTTTCGATGAAGCTTATCTACAGAAAGGACAAAGAGGTCTCAAGAAAAGAAACAAGCGTAATATTCAATGCAATAAAAATTAACTACTCTTTGAATGAAAAATATTTTGATATATGAGTCAAATAAATTGTAGGATACACGGTTCTCCTAACTAACTAGAATGCAATCACTTATTGGTTTTCCAATGCTTTCAAATGCAATAATTTTTTTTGATGCAACTTCTATTATTTTATTTCTTTCAAATGAGATGAAAATAAATAAATGAAAATGAAAAGGAACACACAACAAATGAATGAAAACCAAAAAATTCAATCAAGTAGGTTGAAACGCATCAAGGTTTACCCAGATCTGAGATATGGTAAGATATTTAGCTCAAAGAGCTTCCCAATGATGATATGGGAAGGAGAGAGATCAAAGAAGAAGTATCAAAACCAAAAATATCATGTAACAAGAAAGACTAAAAAATATAGAAACCTAAGAAAAAATAAAGAGATCGTCCCTAATGGAATCCCCAATTTTTTATTGTGGTAAAGTCCCCCCCGTGGACAGGGGAAACCCCCCTTGGTTTAGGACCCCTCTTGATCCAAGATAGAAGAAAAAAAATGGTGAACTGATTTCATGTTAGACCTATTTCAATGATTAGAATGAGAACAAAGAGATGGATGGCTTACCTTTTTACAAAGGTTTTCCTCATTACTCCAGCCTTTGACCTTGAAATCCAATCTCCTAGGTGCAAGAAAAGACCTGCAAAGAACAAAGATAAACCTCCTTCTTCCACACTATATTTTTAAGTGAAAAAATATATATTTATGATGAATTTAAAAACAATAGACATGCATACACTTGAACACATAGACATGAGAGGAATAGGCTAATTTATGTATTAATGGAAAGCCAACAAAATGGAAGTACTTACAATCTCAAGTTTGACATTGCAAAAACTCTTCCAAACTCTCCTATCCAATCCATTGGATCTCACACAATCATAGGTATGGTGGTCTTAATTCTCCTTTATCTCTTGAATTTCTCAAGATCAGAAGTATGATACTATGAAATACTCTCCTTCCTTTTCACCCAAGAATGACCTCCATTTTATAGGAATTGGAGGCACAACCATCATAGGGTATTTTGGGAAGATGGTTGAGGATTTAGCTCCCCTCTGCCTTATTGATCAAGCAGGTTTTGACTTCAGTGGCAAGATATCAATGTTCATGGGGGTGGAACATTTATAAATTGTTGGATAATGATCTCCTCCATGGTTTAGTGTGTTTCATAACCAGTTATCTAGCCAGTTTCAACATGTTTCCATCCATCCCTATCTCCACATCGAGGGTTTCTCTATGATCACATAGCAGGAGAACTTATGATTTTGGGATTTGGTGCCTAATATGGAGAAAATATATATGGATTGAATCCTCTAACAAATAAGGTGGATTAGGTTCAACCACTTAATCGCTCCCTTATAAATGATCAAGGAGTGATAGTGTCACTCCCCCATAACTGAGAAAGGAGCGATAATTAGGTTTCATCGCTCCCTGTATATGGGAAGGGGAGAGATGATACTCTAAAAGGGTCAAAATATCAAGGTACAAAGTAGAATTTCAACCTTCAAATGATGTATTTATCATCAATCGTGTCTAGGGAACATGAAAAGTACTCCCACATTTAAGTGCGACAAATTGACACTTAGTAGAATGCAATACATAAGTGATACATAAGTGCAACACTTAGTAGAATGTGATACATAAGCACAACATATAGTAGTGTGGGGTTTGGTGTGTAACAAGAAGATGACAATGTTTCCCTTGTGGATGAGCTACCACAACCAACCTATCTTACTCCACCCTTTGATCCATAAGAAGTTGAACCAATGATTTCACTAAACTCCCTCACTGGCTTCTCTGCTCCCCAAACCCTCAAGTTAATTGGTTACATTAAGCATTAGAAAGTCATCATCCTCATTGACAATGGAAACACCCAAATTTTATTCATTGTCGAATTTCCCAAGAAATCAATTGCTATATTCGTATATGTTAAAGTTTTAGCTATTATAAGGTTACTTTTCAATTTACTAGACAATCATAGCATAGATAGGATCACTGAGAAAAACACAATCACAATATACACAACATTTATCCCGGGAAAACCTCAAGGGGAAGAAAACCCATCAAAACTTCTTTAATATAGATTCAATAACCAAGTACAACTCCAAAATAAATATCTCTCTACGAGAGACAAACTACCATGAAATAACCAAGTACAACTCCAAAATAAATATTCTCTATTTAGAGACAAATCCAGCCATGATTCTAGACTAAAAAAAATAGGCCAAGACAATAAAACTGCAAACACTAGAGAATATCCTCTCCTTAAGCAATGCCTCTCTCTTCCTTTCCTTTTCCAAAGAATCTAACTTCCTTCAATACTTACACTAGATGAGTGAGATGAGTGGGTGAATAAACAGAGTGACTAGCTTCCTTTATTTATACAAATTGGAAAGCACTGAAAGGAGGTGTCTCTTCACCGGTAGGGTCAGGACTTCTCTTTCTCAGTGGTTAGAACCACTTTAATTTTCTCGAAATGAATTTTAATTTGCATATTACACTAGGGTTTGATTCAATCCAAGAAAAGGATTTATCAATATACCTTTACACGATCAATCCACAAAAGGGATTGACTTAATCAATAATATATATGTTATCTTTTACTTTTATCCACAAAAAGGATAAGAATATTCTCAGCTACACAATATTTTAACACTCCTCAAGTAATAAGAAGGATATTCTTATCTTGATGTGCTCACTGATGTCATCATCAAAAAATCATTCATTTCAAATATTTTCATCAAAATGGATAATCACTACTAACTCCGAGAAACATCATCAACTGGAAACAACATCAACTCGATAACACATATTATCAACTGGGCAACATCATCAACTAGGCAACACCATGCATCAATATAATACACTTGGTCATCCTCCTCACATCACGACACCGACTGCTCCTCTCCATGAATCCATATTAAATAATTTTTGTTCTCTTTATCTTTGCAATATAAGATACTCTTTCTTATATTCACATAGAATATATCTGGTGAGTTTTGTCTTCTTCTTTATGTTCCTCCCTTTCCTTTTAGTCAACTATCCTACCCATCCACTGGGGAGGACTACTACCATAGTTTCACTCCTAGTCATCCCACATGTACTAGAGAAGTTAAGATGCTAGTCTAGGAAAGACTAGACTCCATTTTCATGATCCACGCAGGATCATGAGACAAACCTCAAGAGCCAACTAACTATTCCACATTGTCAAGGTTTGTGTTCCAGGCTACTGAATCCTTGGATAGAGGAGAGTATATGCCCACTGTCCCTTGGGGAAACATCCACATTCCTCTATATGAGGGTGGTCACACTCCTCTCTACGAGGGTATTCTAGAATGTCCTAGAGTATCCAAAACTCAAAAATTGGACAGAGGCCAACCTTGGCAATTTATCATTCCCCTTCTCTACAATGGTTTCTTCCTTCTTTATGAAGGTCTCTTCTCCTTCCTTCTATGAAGGCCCCTTCCTTCTCTATGAAGGTTCTACCTTCAGGATTTCATGCTTTTTGTGGTCCAAAATATTTTCATGTTATACTACCATGCTACCCATCTACTAGGCACCATCCATATACTGAATAAATTTCATCTTGATCAAAAAAACTGGGCACCATCCATCTTCTTTCCAAACTGCATCAAATCACGATCCTACATTTCGAACTCAGAGACATAGCTCCCTCTTGAACCAAACTAAGATCTCCTAATCATCATCCTTGAAGTTTTCTTCCAGAAGACTCGGTGCCTTCTTTATGCCCAACATTTCTTTTTTGACTTCATACTAGATCAAATTGTTCCCTCTGCATCTATAAGAATGATATTGGAGAAACTTTATAGTTGTCTCCATCTCATCAACTATATTTGAGCATCCATCTTTCTTATTCATCCTGAACATTTATGTTCTGCATCTTTAGGAGCCTCCTGCTCCTCTATAAATACTAGATATTGTTAGGTCTTTATTGTTTGTCATATCATACTTTCTTCTCATGTTGTCTAACTTATACAAGGCAAGGCATAAGTTATTTCTTTTGAAACCTGTAAACTTACATATACAATATGTTTTATGATATGTCACTTAGTCAATCAGACAGTAACAATAAGCAATAATCAAATAAACTATATCATGATTTCTATCAGAGTAGTACACATCTTTCTTAAGCAAAACTTGTTCAATCATGTACACATCCTAACACTAATCATGAATAAGACTTTTGAACTTCTTTTTTCACTCTAGCTATGAAATTCCCAAATTTTCCCTTACTATCATAGCTAAACACATACCTTGTCACTCTGAGTGATCATACTCTAAAATAAATATTTTATCTCTTTTCTTTTATCCTCTTCTTTGATACTTCCTTCTTAAATCTACATAGACACTGAAATAAAAAGAAGTTAGTTAACATTCTCACAAAAACAAAAGATAAGTATTCATTTTTTATTTTTAGTATCTTGTTTACTAAAAATAAACATGAATACTATCTTTGTTTTGTGTGGGGAGGCTCCACGACCTCCACCATTTCCATATTTTTCTTTAGATCAACTATCTTCAACTTAAAGTACATAATCCCTCAATTTCTACTAAAGCTTTCTTTGAGGAGGAGATTCCTCTTCCTTTGCCACATGTGCTTGATGTGTTTTATTTTCCCTTTCTTTGAGGACACCATAGGAAAAGGTCCCAAATTTTGATGTACTTGTAGCATCATATTTGAAACATATTTATTCTTATCTCGAACTCTTACAGAGTTAACTCTAGTTGTTCTTGAATTGTGATATTCCTGGAGAGATATTCCTTGAATTGTTTCTCCTTTCTCACATCCTTTGTGCATTCTTGAGCTGAGTTATTAGATTCATATTCCCATTGATGTTCCTTCCTTCATAACTGTGTTAGGGCATCAAACATTTATTTTAGTCTTTGAGGCCACTTGAGGAATCAAGTGATCTTGATAGAATCTAACATTCTATTGGCCCCTGACATGTCTTTGGTGTTTTTCTTTTAGTTGCAGATCATGGTTCTAGTAAATTCCATTTGAATGAATCTTCTAGGTCATCTCCTCTCAAGAAACTGAGGAAATCCTATACTCTGTGAATGGATGCTTTTCCACACCTTTCTAGTTTGTCAAATGCTTTTAGTGCTTAGAAGACATCTTTACTTGAGCTAGGAAAATGACCAAAATGAAATGCCTGTAATTGAATTTTGAGCCACCAGAGGCAGCTATCGAGGCTTAGTAGCCCTGTGTCTTATTTTAAAATCCAAATTTTCCCTTCCAAATTTGACCAACATTTCAGACTGGTGTCAGTTTTTGGTACTCTAGCTTTTCTGTGAGATTCGGCTCTCTAAGACTTCCTCGGTTTTCTTGTACTTCGTACTAGTGAAAAACTAGGGTTTTATTTCTTTTTCGGGAGTTCTACCCATTGAAAAGGTGCTACTAAGTTTCCAATGCTCCTTAAAGAAGGCACAGTTTTCTAGATGATCTTTGGGATTAAATTCCTCTTTAATAAAAAATCTCTAATTTTCTTGCACGACAACAAAGGATGCTTCTTTTCCTATGAAAGATTCTTTTAGCTTAGCCTCTATACCATGTTAAAGTTTTGCCATTATTAGGTTACTTTTCAATTTACTAGATAACTACAGCATAGATAGGATCAATCGGGAGAAACAATAACAAGATACGTAGAACACTATCCTGGGAAACCCCGAGGGGAAGAAAACCTAACAAAAATTCTTTAATATAGATTCAATAACTAAGCATACCAACATCTCTCTCTAGGAGAGACAGAAACTTACCATGATGCTAGACCCTAAACAGCCAGGACAATAAAACAAACACTATATAATATCCTCTACTGAGCAATGCCTCTCTCTCTCTCTTCCTTCTTCTTCTCTTTCTCTTTCTTCTTCTGGCAACTGGTAACTGTATCTTCCTTTAATACTTGCGCACTAGAGGAGTGAACAAATGAGTGGTTGATTCCTTTATTTATACAACCGGCAAGCATCAAATGATGTGTCTTCACTGCAAGGCCAACTTGTCTTCCGGGTGGTTATTAGAACTAATTTTAATTTTCCTATGTAAATACTTCTTAATTTTCATATTACAATTAGGTTTTAACCAATCATAAAGGAATTTGGTCATTTACAATGCCTAACATTATCAATCCACAAAAGGGGATTGATATAATCAATAATATATATTTTATCTTTTACTTTATCCACAAAAGGGGATAAGAATATTCTTTGCAGTTACACAATATTTTAACAATATATTCAATAATTTTCAAATCATGATTGTCAATGGTGGTTCCATGAAATGTAGGAGATGTTGTGAAAGTGTGTTCCTCCAAATTGGTTAGTGCCACCTAAAATCTCATATGTTTTCTATTGACATGGGAGGTTGTGACATTGTTCTCGACGTGGAATGGTTGTGCACTCTTGAACCCATTCTCATGGTTTTTAAGGAGTTAACCATGCAATTCCAATAGGAGGGACAACGATATATGTTTGAAGGAATCACAACAGGCTCCCTTGATATCATTAGTCCCTGTCTAATGGAAAATATCCTCAAAAAAGGTTTTTCTAGAATTATTTCCCAACTCCATTCCATTCAAGTCATTGAGACACCCTCTGTGCATCCCAACCTCCAATCTATACTCTTCCGACAACAAGACATTTTTACGACTCCCCGTGGACTTCCCCCTTCCCGTGGCATCCATTATCACTCCATTGCTCTCGTACTAGGTAGTCTTCCTCCCAATGTTCTCCCTTATCATCATCCCTTTGCTTGAAAGAATGAAATTGATAAATAAAAATTCAAGAATTTCTCTAAGCGGGTTCTATTCATCCTAGTAATATCCACTATTCTTCTCTCGTGGTCATGGTACTCAAGAAAGAAGGCACTTGGCCCATGTGTCCTGATTTTTGTTCCCTCAACAAACTCACAATCAAAGAAAATTTTCCCATTCCTGTCATTGATGACCTATTGGATGAATTGAGTGGTTCTCAGTACTTTACCAAACTTGATCTTCATCCTGGCGACCACCATATACATATGAAAGAGGAAGACATTCCCAAGACTGCATTTAGAACTCATGAGGGTCACTATGAGTTCTTTTTCATGCCCTTTGGCTTGTGTAATGCCCCTCCACTTTTCAAAGTCTCATAAATCACATCTTTCATCCTTTCCTCTATCATTTTGTTTTAGTTTTCTTTTATGACATTCTCATCTATAGTAAAACTTGGCAAGCCCATATCACCCATGTGAATCAAGTTCTACAACTACTCTCTTAGCAAAAACTTTTCCTCAAACAATCTGAATGTGACTTTGGATCCTCAACAATGAAGTACCTAGGTCATATTGTCGAAAAGGATGGTGTACAGGTGTATCATAAGAAAATTGAAGCTATGCAGGACTGACATTTCCCTAAAACTCTTAAGAGCTTGCATGGTTTTATGGGTTTAATGAGCTATTATAGCAAGTTTGTTCAGAATTATGGAAAAATTGCAGCACCTCTCACTTCTCTCCTTAAAAAGAATGATTTCACTTGGACTCCATCAACGGATCAATCCTTCCATGCCTTGAAAGATTCTATGTACACGACTCCTGTCCTGGAACAATAATGTTTTCCTAGAATGTGATGCTCCAGGGAAAGGAATTTGGGAAATCCTCATGCAAGATGGTTGACCTTTGGCTTTCACTAGCATACAACTTTTGAAGAGACATTTTGGCCAATCAACCTATGAAAAGGAAATGTTGGCTATTCTGCATGCAATGGATCTTTGGTGTCCTTATCTATTAAGGCATCGCTTCCAAAGTAAAACTGATCATCGAAGCCTTAAGTATTTTCTAGAACAACAAATTTCATCCGCAGAGTAAAAAAAATGGGTGACCAAGTTATTTGTATATGATTATGAGATCATTTACAAGAAGGGAAAATAAAATCTAGTTGTTGATGCTATTTCCAGGAAGTATGAAGAAGAAGGGTCCCTCTTTTCCCTCTCCTTCATTGTACTAGATTGGCTTCAAGTTGTTCGACAAGAATGGTTGCAAGACCCCAAACTTTCTTTCCCAATCCAACAATTGTAACACAACTCTCAAGCTTCTCCAGGGTACTCTTAGCAGAATGAAGAGCTTCGCTAGAAAGGGCATATGTGATTAAGCAAACAATCACAACTTAAATCCACGGTGCTCTCTGAGCTTCATGCTTTACCCACAACTAGGAATTCAGGATTTACCAAAACATATGAATGGGTCAAACATTCTTTTTTCTGGGAAGGTATGAAACATGACATCTACACCTTTGTGGCTTAATGTGATACCTATCAACGTAATAAAGGATAAATTGTCAAGGCTCTAAACACACTCCAACTACTCCCAATCCCACCTACTATGTGGACATATATTTCTATGGAATTCATTGTTCGCTTGCCTAAATCGTGCAATAAGACAATCATCATGGTGGTGGTAGATCGTCTATCCAAATATGCTCATTTATCTTCAACAGGCGTTCACTACATCAATAGTGGTTCAAATATTTATGGATAATATATTCAAACTCCATGGCATTCCACATTCTATTGTCTTAGACCGTGATCCAACTTTCACCAACAATTTTTGGAAAGAATTGTTTGAGCTCCAAGGAACCCAATTGCATCTCAACATTGCCTATTATCAAATCAAGTTATCACTCCTCTAAAAGCGCCCTCCACTTCGTCTCCTTAAATGAACAATGCACTCACAACACTCTTTAGCGAATAGGGATACAATAAAATATGATATATGTTTTCCTCAATGTGTCCACAATAAGTAACCATAAGAATATTAAAAATATGATATATGTTTTCTCAATATGTCCACAATAAACACAATATGAAACTCTTATAGTATGCTTCTCTAATGTAACCATAAGAACATTAAAAAATTGGTCACATACCATGATCCGAGATCATGCTCCAAAACAATGTCTTCCTATAAAAACCACCTATGTGAGAAAGGGATAATCATAAACTTAACCAATTCATGAACTATGATTCCACTAGACATTATACCCTGATTTCTCTTTACGATTTTACCTTGATCATGACTATCATTCCACTAGCTACTCGACCATGGAGTTTTGGGGCCTCAAGTTAGCGCATTAATCAATCAAAATCATGAAGTTTTGTGTTTTGTCAAATTTTAATAAAGATAAAAAACATGTGAATTTTGTTTTGTCAAATTTCACTAAAGATAACCAATCAAAATCATGAAGTTTTTTGTTTGGTCAAATTTTAATAAAGATAAAAAACATGTGCATTTTGTGTTGTCAAATTTCAATAAAGATAATCACCTCACAGCGCGCGGTGAGCAAGCCATCCAATTCAAAATTAATTATCGTCTCACAGCTTGACGACTTTCAGGTCAATCCCTGATTATATGTTCATATACACCAAACAACAATCCACCATGCTTGTTATATAGTTGCAGATATCAACCGGTCTCCAAAAAATTGTGTGGTTTCTCTATCACTAGTTTCTGTTCTGCTCTACTTTTATATGGAAAGGAGATTTCATGTCTTCACGTCTCACCCGCAGAAAATGATGATGGTTTGCGGGCTACTGCTCCTTGCAGGGAAAGTAAGTAGAGCCCGTCCTGTTATGGAGGGCACTAGTTATGAGAATGCTCATTTAACTTGGAGTTCTTATTTTAATATACTTCCCAAGGGGCCTACTCTTCCCTCAGGTCCTTCTGGTTGTACCCATTATTCATCACCCCCTGCAGGTGGCGTTGGGTGCCCTATCTAAGTGCAGGCTACTGGGAGACTTCAAATTTGAGATATGATTCAGTGTACTAATTTCAGTTGTAGCTGAAGATCATGCTTATCCAGATTATGAATGAGCGATTATGAATATTGTATGTTTGTAGGAGATCATGATATAGTGCATTCATTAATATACGGTTTGATCAATAGGAATAATTGATATTTTACTGTAATTGATATCGTATTATAATAGGGTTTAGTTTGGATGATTGTGAGGAATAATTATTATTCTTTTTATCAAAATTTAATTCACATAATGATATAAATAAAGTTAATAATTAGTATGATGAAATGATTTAGAATCAAGATATATTAGAAAATTGCTTTTAATTCAAATTAAATACTCCCTACAGAATTTCAATTCCCATGAATACAACTTATAATAAGATAAGTATTCCCATAAATGCCATGAATACAACTTATAATAAGATAAGTATGAGAGTATTTCCATTTTTGTGTTTGACGAGAGGAGGCGTAACCTGGTTATGTCGTCGTCTCAGCTTTTCAAGAACACAGCATTCGGGAGTTTGATGAGAGGAGCAGTAACCTGGTTATGCCGTCGTCTCAGCTTTTCTATACGTGTGTGTCTTCTAAGTGCATGTGGCTTCACTGCATGTTGAACCTTTGGGATTATTAGGTGTTGGAAAACTCTCGCCTCCATTCTATGATTCTCAATGCACCATGCTAATCATGTAAATTGAAACCTGCATCATTAAGTGGCTAGATCTTATGATTAAAATCTAGATCATCATGAGCTTATGTTGATTGCAGATTAAGTCTCTAATGGATATGGATCAGTCATCTAATGAACATGGAGAAAAGTTGACTCTGCTCCATGCCCATTAGATACCTCAAATATGTAATTCAGATCTAGGTATTAGGAGGGTTAAATTTAGTAACTAATTTTTCGAAGTTGATTGTGTGAAAGGAGATATTCCAATAAGTTTAATCTTTCTCACTAATGTTTACTTATTCTTTCCAAAGTGCCCCTATTAAGTAACTTCTCATTTCAATTCATGATGAGACAATCCTACAACCTACATGAACCATTTGAGGGAAGTTCTAAAAGGGCCAAGGGGTTATAAATTCAATTCCCACCACACATACTGCGTCCACAATGGGTCTTTGGGTATGCTCTAAAAATCTTGTTTCAATATAATTTGCAATCTTGCATAACTCAATGTTGAGAAGAAAAGATCAAGATTCAAGAACATTGTCCATCCCTTGCATTTAATGGCCTAAATTGATTTTCAAGCTGGTAAGGTTCATGGATATTTAGTATAAAATTGCAACATGATGCTTTTTTAAATAAGCATTGTCATGCTTTTGTTATTTGAAATTTAAAAATAAGCCATTATCATACTTTTGCTTTTGTTATTTGAAAGGAAATTGTGATTGTGTGAGTATCTTGAAAATTATAACTATATAAAAACATATTATATCACTAAATTTAATTTATCTCTTCTTTTTATTCCAAAAAAATATAAGTGAACATAATATTTAAATGACTAACAAAAATAAATATAAAAAACATGTAAAACACTGTTTTGAAAAAAAAACATATAAAAAAAATTAATTGAAAATTAAATGTGCTTGAGAATTAAATGTGCACATCAGATTTATACTCTGGCCGCATGAATAACCTCGTATAATCAATAGGTTCTTCTCGTTGCATGAATGGTTTAACAATTAATACGTTCTTCTAGTTGCATGAATTTTCTAACAATCAATAAATGCGCTTAGGTTCGTCACGCTATATTTGTTTAATTTGGACGAGATATCCATCATCCTAAGTCCATAAATTATATATATCACTTGAATTTAAAAATAACTATATTCAAATTCAAATTGGTATTTACAATTTCATAATTCAATATTAGCTATTAATGTTTTTAACTCCATAATATAAAATTAATTACATTTACCATCGTAATATGAAAAATGATATTTACAATTTTATAATTCAATATTAATTATTAATATTTTTAATTGCATAATTAAAAACTAATTACATTTAACATCAAAATATGAAAAATGAAAAGATAATGTTTATTTTAGATATTTGTTTTTTCTTTATGTTTAATTGGTCTTATGTTATTAGTCCTCTCCCTTCACCATGGACTATTAGTAATCGATTTTCTATATATCTATTAATACCTATAGGAAAATAAACATGTTAACTTAAAGTTTTAATAATTTCATATAATTTTCCAATTGACTTTTATGTATTTTCCTTAAATTTGGCTTCATACAGAGGAAAACTACTTCAAACTTAGGAAATGAGAGGCTTCAAACTTAGTAAAGCAAATATTCGGGAAGCAAGGTGAATTAATGCTAATTTTCAGTTTAATATTAATTTCAAACATTAAATGCTTAATGTTTTCCACATGCATAAAAGATAGTCCATAACCCGTTTTGGTGTCTCTCGTTAGCTACCAACTGTCCCAGGTTAGTTGCCAACTGTCCTATGCCCTCCACTTCCACCTCCACTTGGTAACTTGCATGTCTCAACTTGGTCACTTGCATGTCTTACACCTGAGTAGAGTAGGTCATCTCGGGAAGTGTCCCTTGAACTATTAGATAGATTGACTATTAAGGAGGGCTATCAATATGCACCCCGCAATAGAGCATTTAATGCTCTATATGTTGAGATATATACCATCTAATCTAAAACATCTTTAGATCAAATGGTTTATATCCCAACATATAGAGCATTAAATGCTTGTTGCTGCTGGGTGCAGATTGTTTTCCATCATGGATGCATTCCATGTCATCTCTCTTCACCAAATCGATTCTTGCCCCTACTATGTGTATAATAGAAGCAAAATTCATATAGAAGGTGGTGTGAACCTTCTTAACCAAAGTTTCTTAGTGCGTGCTCCGACTGTGGTTACTTTGCTATGTTTTGGTTGACATGCATGTTTCATGGGCATTGTGTTGTATGACCTCACTGTCATTTCAAAGCTCCATCACATGCAAAGACCACCCTGCTATATCTATATCTTTATGCTCTAAATTTATGTAAAGAAATAATTTTTTTTCCTGGTTAGCTAATCTATGTTTTTCCTAATCATTATTGCTTAAAGAAATTGCTTTCTGGTTACTTACACTTGCTTGGGAACTCCATCTAGTTCGGGAGGCACCCCAGTCAATCACATTTCCATCCATTAGTGCCACAAAAAGAGATTTAAGTTAAAAGCACAATTAGTTAACTTTGTGTTAGGAGAAAAATCAAAATTTTCAAAAATGATTCGTGTGTTTCTAATTTCAAAATATAAAAAATTGTTTACATATTTATTGCTTGATGTTTTGTACTGCTTTCTTGTTGTGGATCTCTATTTTAGGTGATGGAAGCTCCACTTTTACTAGAGAGAGTAGTGATCTCGACACTTGAACATGGAGGGGAAAAACGTCATTGCCATTTTTTTCCCTTTCCTTTGAGTGACGACCTTTGATGATTGAGCCATAATTTCTGTCTAAGCACACTGTTGTTTGAGAAATGAAAAATTTAGAAAAATAATGGCTTTGATGATTGAGCCATAATTTCTGTCTAAGCATGTTGTTGTTTGAGAAATGAAAAACTCAGAAAAATGATGGCAGATTTTAGATGCAAAAACACTATATATAGAGAGCTTATCCTTGTTGGCACATATTCTCGAGGTTTTAGGGTTTTCTGGAAACTCCATGTTGGGATTTCATGTGGGATACACATCATAATGTAATTAAAAAAAAAACATGATATAGGTTTTCTATTGGAAATATTGTATCCACACTTATTTTCCAAACTAGAAGATGCAAAGAGGTCCAAACACTAATAGAGAGCAACTCTTACCATGATACAATGCCAGGGACTTGCTGCCCTTTGTAACTCCTGTTGTTTATTTATATAACTGACCTAATGAAAAATCCCACTCAGATACGTACTACATCAAAGGGGTTGTCATTTTGGTTTAGCCTCAACTCATACAAACATTACTATGAAAGAGACAATTGTACCCAAGCATTCTCGTTACAATATGTAATTATGGAAGAAATGCTCATATTAAACAAATATCCTTTATTTATTTTATTGATAAGTGTGTAGAGAAAAGATTTCAACTACTGTAATTGATCTCTAGGTCATGGAGTAGATATTTTTGGATGGACGTGTAATATCGATGGACATTGGGTGATAAGAGATCAATGTTATTCGAACCCTTATACATAAATACTAGGTATAAGTATCCAATAGGCTTTTCAATGTTAGACGACAAAAGAAAAACAGAGCATAAAAAACCAGAGCATCAACAAGCAAGATTAAACCTAGAACATCAATCACACAATTGACACAGTGATTTATGTGGAAATCCAATGCAGGAAAAAACCATGATCAATGATAATCAATATTCTTATTATTATTCAAGGGATAATTACAATAGCTAGCACACACATACAACCATCCTCTCCTCACATACACACTGTACTCCATTATATTGTGTCTTGCTCACACACTCTATAGACATTGTGCTCTCACCTCTATGGGTATGCTTGTATATATAGCATCTATCAAATAGTTAGACTAATTGATTTTAATTAGATCCACCATTTACACAATTTGTTCACAAAAAGTGCATGCTCCATGTGCTTGTGACCGCATGGTAAATTCATTGGCATGTTTCCAACAATATCCACCTTGAAAACAATTTACTTGATATATCATGCCCAAATTTATCCATCACCTTTCCTGCAATACAAGAGAATCCAAACACCATCACAACTCCACAAATTCTCCAACAATACTATTACGTGAACATGTCTGCATGATTCACTTCAGTATGGACCATTCTGCCTCCATCAGTAAAATGTCTAATAAACCGATACACTTGTCCCATTTTGATACGTTAGACTATTAGTCAAATGTACAACAATTTCACCACCATAGAACACCACATCCTGTACCTGTCTGTTAAGGTCCTAACCCACACATAGGTAGATCAATGTATTCGGATGTGATAAAGGTCAATATTAATAAGGCCTTTTAATAAAATAGAATAAGGCGGATGTAAGAAGACCTAATAGAAGCTTCCACTTCTAGAAGGATCTTCCTCTAGATGCTTCTCTTAATAGACATATTTAGTATAAATAAGGGTCGAGGTACTATTATGTGAACATGCATGCATGATTCACTTCAGTATGGACCATTCTACCTCCACCAGTAAAAATGTCTAATAAATCGACACACTTGTCCCATTTTGATATCGCTAGACTATTAGTCAAATGTACAAATACCACTAATTATTATGAACACCACATCCTCGCACTGCCCTGTTAGGGCCTTAACCCACACATAGGTAGATCAATGTATTCGGATGTGATAAAGGTCAATATTAATAAGGCCTTTAATAAAATAGAATACATGGATGTAAGAAGACCTAATAGAAGCTTCCACTTCTAGATGATCTTCCTCTAGATGCTTCTCTTGGCTGACATATTTAGTATAAATAAGGGTCGGAATATAAACCCTAGCTTGAGATTATTGTAACAGAACGCTGCTCGAATGGGAGGTTGCCCCCCTGAAGAGGCCCGCAGGAACATTGCTTTCTCAATCAAAAGGCTTCTATTGTTGCTATTTCAGATATCATTTCTATGTATTGTGAAGATTATGTTGATACTTTAATCGTTATCTCGGCCATTTCTAGTATTTTATTACTGCTCGCATATTTTATATATCCGTATCTCTTGCAAGCGGCACGAGCACTTTCCTTGACGTAAATTGTGGCATTTTTTCCGGTGGTAGAGACATATCTCGCATGTCTTTAAGCCACAAGATCTCGCCATTACTGCATAAACCCACTGAGGATTCATACACTAGAAATGCAAGTGGTTTTTAACTACACATTTGTTGGCCACCCTTGTAACCCCCGGCAGGCCTCTTCGAAAGGGTAACATCGCATAACACCTCGTACGATCGCCTAGATTTCGCGAAGCTCTTTAGATAAACTCTATCGCCGCCGGATCTGCTATAGTGTCACCGGTGAACAACACTCGAAGATACTTGCACTGGGTAGTCGGGCGCATGATCATGCGTCGACTCCATCCTCCTATTAGTGCCTTGAGATATTGGGTCGAGTACTACCGTTGGACCCTACACGTATCGGGAGAGCTATAGCAATGTGGCAAACCCTTGTCCTAGAACCCTTGAATACCTAACCCTTGGGAACATAAATAAAACATATAAACAAATTAAAACCGACGAGATCTATTAAAACGCACCTGTATTCGGGTTTCTAAACAAATACTCTCTGGTTAAAAATTTGGGGATTTAAGCATTACAACATTCTTCAGACAAAGTATAACCCCACAAGCCAGTAAAAAAAAGATTGGAAAAAATTTTCACCATTATTTGAGACCCATTCCATTAGATTCATCTTTCTCCTCTTATCACATTCATCCATATCATTTTTCTCTAAAAATTTCTGACCCCGCTTCCTACTAACGATCCTCATGGCCCATACCCGTAGGGAAGAACTAGAGTCTCACTTCAACACTTTGGTAAATTGGGTTTCCTCGAGACCCAACAAGAAGTGCAACAACTCGCTGCTACTATTGCCTCCGCGGATGCCTCCATAAATGCCTCCGTAAATGTAGCTGCGCAGTCCGCAATGGCGGAAGCAAACACTAATTGATTCACCCAGCCTTTGAATCAGTTTTGCATCACTCTGCACCAAACTCAAGATCCCTACCGAAGGACTCTCTTTTCCTTATGAATATAAAAAGACTGAAGGTGAAACTTCTTCCCATTCCTTCAACCCCATCACATTCAAAGAGACATACGCCTTCCACAGGTGGATGTAAATAAATTTGATGGTTTTGATCCTACGGGTTGGGTCACCCAAATGGAACATTATACAACATATGATGACTTCACAAACCTCCGTATGGTGTTCTCCATCTAGATCAAGAACAATCGGGTAATGGTGGCAATGGAGAAAACTTCACGTCAAGGGTATATTGTTTGGGACTCCAATTTTTGGCAAGGATTTATGAATGCTTTGACATCGATATCAACCATTTGGGCCATTTGACAAAATTAGCACCAGTACTGGCCAGAAGACTTATATCTACATTTGAGCATCCGGCTTTTAGAACATAGGGCATGACTCGATGCTTTCTTCGAGAGTGTTTTATCGCTGGCCTCAAGGAGGAGATTCGTAGCTCCATGTCCTCATGGCTCTAATTCCACACTGGGTGCGGGAGGCTACCAAAAAAAAAGATAAAGAAGCACAACAAATTGTTTCCTCTCAAAATCGTAGACCTTCCTTTTTCCTACCAAACCAAGAAACCCCACTACCACTCCCTCCACCCCATTAAAAATCCAAAATTGACTAGTTGAAATGGCTAAACGCCAACTCAAAGGCCTCTCGTTATAATGCCAGGATGAAAAATATTTCCCTAGCTACAAATGTAAGGAACAAAATCTCTTTATGGCCATCTCTCAGGATATTCATGAAGAAGATGTTGACACTCTCGTTGTGCCCGAGTCACCAGAAATTTCGACATAAACCCTCCCTCCGACTCCCCCGAAGTGGAACTGTATCATTTCCCCTCAATTCTTCACCGGCTTCAGCCTCCCAAACCCCTCAAGTTAATCGTTACATCAAGCACCGAAGGTCATCATCCTCGGGTTGGGATAATGGAAACACCCACAATTTTATTCCATCGCCACATTGCCCAAGAAACCCATTGCTACATCCATGTCACAACAATTTCCAAATCATGATCACAAATGGTGGTTCTAAGGAAATGTGGAGGGCATTAGGAAAATGTGTGTCTCCAAATAGGTGACTACCACCTAAAATCCCATAGTTTGTTATTGACATGGGCGGTTATGACATTGGTGCAAGACTAGCTAAGGACTTTGGGTCCCATTCTCATGGATTTTCTAACTTAACCATGAAATTTGACCAAGGAGGCCACCAACATAAATTCAAGGCATCATTGTTGGTTCAATTGAGTAGTCATCAGCTCTCATCGCATGGAAAAACCGCTAAAAAAAGGTCATTCCGTGTCATTGCCTCCAAACTCCATGCTATACAAGCCACAAAGACACCACCAGTTCTGAAGACCTCTAAGCCCTCATTTCTAAACATCAAACAAGATTTTCCACTTCCCAAGGACTCCTTCCTTCCTCGATGTGTCCATGATCATTCCATTCTTGTCCCCGATGAAGCCTTCCAATATAATATCCATATATCGCTAAATTTCTTGCACAAAATGAAATTGAAAAATGGTCTAGGAACTCCCATTGCCCGAAAGTCATCCGGTCCTAGTACGAGCCCCCATCTCTCCGGCCGCCATGGTACTGAAGAAAGAAGGCACTTGGAGAATGTGTCCTGACTGCCTCAACAAACTAACCATCAAAGACAAATTTCCCATTCCCTGCCATTGATGACCTCCTCGGATGAATTGAGAGGTTTCACCCTTTACCAAACTTGATCTTCACTGGGCTATCACCAGACACGTATGAAAGAGGCCTACATTCCCAAGACATCCTTTCGCACTCATGAGGGCCACTACTTTAGCCTTTGGTCATGTCCTTTGCTCTGTGTAACACCCTCCACCTTCCGCAGCCTCATGAACCATGTCTTCTCTCGCCTTTTCGTCCGGCCATTTTGTCTTAGTTTTCTTTGATGATATCCTCATCTATAGAAAAACCTCGACATACCATCTTACCATGTGGATCAAGTTCTCGCCTACTCTCAAAGACTGTTTTCCTCAAATGCCCAAAGGTGCTTTTGGTGCATCTGAAGTATAATACTTGGGTCATCCGGTGGGAAAGGATGGCATCAAGATGGACCCAAAAAGATTGAAGCGCGTAAGACCGTCAGCACTCCAAAGACTCTCAAAATCTTGGCGTGGATGGCCTCATTGTGGTATCATCGCAAGTTCGTTAAGAATCATGGAAAGATTGCAGCACTTCACTTCTCCTAAAAGAACTCTTTCACTTGACTTCAAGAACTGCCAAGATTTTCAAACCTTGAAGATCACCATGCACCACTGTTCTCGCCTCCTTCCGACTTCGCCAAAGACCTTTGTGTTGGAATGTGACACCTCGTGGAAAGGGGAATCAATCTGTCCTTATGCAAGAGGGTCGACCTTTGGCCTTCACTGGGGCAAGCAACCGGTCAAAGAATCTCGGCAAACCCATTTATGGTAGGAAAAGAAATGTTGGCGACTAAGATGCCGCTGAGTTGTGGGCGCCCGTGATCTCTTGGGGAACGCTTCCAAATTAAGACAGACCATCAAAGCCTCAAGTACTTTCTGGAACAACGTGCATTCCCCCTAGAACACCAAAAATGGGTGACTAATCTCTTTGGATAATATGAGATCATTTACAAGAAGGGAAATACAATGTTGTGGCGGATGCAATCGTCCGAAATATGAAGACGAAGGATCCTTTTCTCTTTCCTTCATTGTAACGATTGGTTCAAGCTATGCGCCGTGAATGGCTTCAAGATCCCAAAAGTTTGCATCCGGATCCAACAACCGCAGAACAAGGCTCCGACTCCCATAGGGTACTCCTAGCTCCAGACGAAGCCGATATAAAGGTCGCTTGTATTTAATTAAACAATCCAAGTTCAAATCCACGGTGATTTCTGAGATTCATGCTACACCCAATACTGACACTCGTGTTTCACTCACCAAAACATATGACCGAAGTCAAACGCTCTTTTTCTTCGATGGTATGAAACAA
Source organism: Picea sitchensis (assembly GCA_010110895.2). Taxonomy (NCBI): domain Eukaryota; kingdom Viridiplantae; phylum Streptophyta; class Pinopsida; order Pinales; family Pinaceae; genus Picea; species Picea sitchensis. The sequence continues at coordinate 330,912 of SNQJ01S0003779.1, read as the reverse complement.
GAAATCCGTAAGTTTGTTGCCGAATGTGAGGTGTGTCAATGCAACAAGGAGAAACAATCAAATCCCAGGCACCCTCCGGGGTCCGCCTTTCGATTCCCCTACTATTTGGAAGGATATTCCTATGGACTTTAAGTCGCGTCATCTAAATCGGGAATAACCGGGCCATAATGGTGGTGGTGGATCGCCTTTTCCAGTTTCACTACGTTCAATGCGTCCCGGTGTCGCACCGTGCCCCGCCACCGCTCACCTGCACCTGAACTTTCACAATAAATTTTTGTCAAGAACTCTTTAAGTTACAAGTCACACAATTGCATCTTAGCTCACCTTATCATCCCTGTAAACAGGCGGTCAAACGGAAGTTGTCAATAAGTTTTTGAAACATATTTGAGGTGCTTTTGCTCGAAAAACAACACCATTGGGTTCAATGGTTACCCCTATCCGAATGGTGGTCCAACACTACATACCATATAGCCACCGTGATGACTCTTTTGAAGAAGTATATGGACATAATCCACCTTCGCCTCTCATACTTACCGGTACCTCGAAGTTCCAGGCAGTCGACCAAACACTTAAGGCCTCCAACAGAGTATATTCTTCGTACCTTTAAAGAGAAATTGGTCATGGCACGTAATAGAATGAAGCAGCAAGCAGATCAAGGTTGATCGGAACGTCAATTTGTAGAAAACTTCCCTCAAGTCCGATCATTTTTAGAAGATAGCGCCCAAATTTTAGCAAACTTCCCTCAAGGTCGAAAAGCATTGTCGGGTTAGCACCCAAATTCTATGGCCCTTACATAGTTCTCAAGCTTATGGGACAAGTTGCATATCAGTTAGCTTCCCTCGCTTCAAATAAATAAAAGATACATCCCCGCTTTATGTTTTGAAGAAGGTGATTGGAACCAGTACAAATCAAACCAACCTTCCAGAAAGTTATTGAAGAAGGCGATCCATTTGCTACAGCCAAGCAGCTTTGACCAACAGGAGCTGCCACCGGCCGTGAGAACCATCAAGGAAGTGCTAGTATAGTGGAAAGATATGACTCCAAATAGATGCTACCTGGGGAACCAAATACCATTCTATAGCAGCTTCTTACATCTCAAGCCTTGAGGACAAGGTTGTTTTTAAGGGGAGACATGTTAAGGTCCTAACCCACACATATGGTAGATCAATGATTCGATGTAATAAAGGTCAATATTAATAAGGCATTTCAATAAAATATAATAAGTTGGATGTAAGAAGACCTATTAGAAGCTTCCTCGCTTCTAGAAGGATCTTCCTCTAGATGCTTCTCTTAATAGACATATTTAGTATAAATAAGTGTCGAGGGTATGAGGAACCTAGCTTGAGATTATTGTAATAGAGCTGCTCGACCGGAGGTTTCCCCCCCTCGAAGAGGCCTATGAACATTGCTTTCTGAATCAAAGTGCTTTCTCTATTGCTGTTTCGTATATCATTTATGTGTATTGTGAAGATTATGTTGGATATTTTACTATTATTCTGCCATTTCTAGTATTTTATTTCTGTTCTGCATATTTTATATATCTGGTATCTTGCACTGTCCAAACTTATCCAATAGATCCTTGCATTCTTGCAAGACATAACCTGAGGTAGGTTTCCTCTTGTCCGAATCTCATGAATCATAACCACCGACTAAATCAATGCAACCATTGTAGGTGATACTTATGCTTCTGTGTTTGAAGCACCCATTTCCATTCTCTTCACTTGGTTTTGCCACGTGTCTATTGAAAATGCCAATTGTATGTGAAATGACGACCATTCCCCATCACAATCATCAAAGTTCCTACTATCATATAATAATTGAGACATATAACCCTTTTCTTCTTGACCAGTTAGGACATAAACCTAAAGAAAAATTACAATGGAAAGCCAAAGGGATTTTAGAAGTTTCACATTATTCATACCAAATTTCTTGGGTATCTTTACCACATACTTCTGTTGTGATCACCAAGCTTACTATATTTCCCGTCTCTGTTTATTTTCATGCCCAAGATTTATTTTGCTGCTAATCCTTCATAACAAACGTCCTAACCAACTGAGCCAACTTGTAACATCCCTGACCCTCCAGAGACCGGGTAATGCTACCACACAAAATTTACAACTTATATAATATATATGCGTAGTAATGAATTTAAAACATTTAACATAGAGTTACTACCATCATACAGACTTAAATAGAATTAACAACAATTCATACATGCAACAGAATAGATGAAAACATACAAGCATCACAAAACATACATAAAATAGATAATTAAGCACAACAATGATACTTATCTTTTATATGGAGTAAATCCACCAACTACATGCAGACCTTCCACAAACCTCCCAGCCTTAGACCGCGTTTCTCATCACTTTTAGCAGTAGGTCACCCCCGAGCTGGGACTAAACTCCACCGAGCAAGGGAATTCTAGGATTGGCAAGGACAAAAAGGAAGTTGCACAAGGCAACATGAAGGATATTTTATCCCATGAGCCACTTACAACCACAACTCATAGACCCTCATTCCCCACACGTCTGCTCCACCCCAGGAGAGTACACCTTCACTACTACAAGTGCATTGGCTAGTACACCTCCCTTACCTTGGGCTTCAGCAACAGGCTGGACCAAAAGTCTCAGAGTACTGTAGCTGCTATGAGACTCCCTTCTAGGAGAACTCACTTCCCAACAGACTCTCTCACCTGGGAGAGCTGCTCATAGGCCTGGCAACCTGTTTCTTTAATTCATCTCCTAAGCAATACTGCAACAACATTCGACTATCATACTAGTGACAACAACAACAGGAAACAATTATGGACACCGAAAATGGCAACAACCTAATTCTAAGACACAACACGGCTCAGGCGAACACAAGGAAGCAACCCCAAATGGTTAAGGCACAAACTCAAATTTGTAGTGTGGATAAACCCAGGTTCACAAGACACACAGGTCAACTTTTCCCTCCCTGAATGGTTTCTCATATGTGTGAGTTTATGCAGAGGGAAGACACAGAGGCCTCGATGGGTTAAATGACAAATGGGAAAGGGAAAGTGAACCCCCTTCCCGTGAGTGGTTTTCTCAACTGTGTATAGGTAACTAGAGGTTGATGTCTCAGGCCAACGAATTCAGAAGGAGGATGGAAGAACGTTAGATGAACTCAAGCGAAGGATGGAAGAATGACTCACGAACCCCCAACTGAGATGACACTTCAACTCTTAACTGCATGAGCCTAGGTCGACACTTGTCTTCTTGGAGATGCATGTGCTCCATTTAGCCTATGTCCCACTGTCCAGGAACTTAGGATAAAAAAAACATATCATGTTCACCTTATTCTTCAGGAAATAATATTAAAATATTATTCCTCTAGAGGTAATCCCTCTAGCTTAGCCTCTAGGCCCAAATAATTAGTCCCCACTTCCTTACCCTACCTAGTGGAGCTTATTCCCCCATAACTCTTCTTCGTGGTCCGTTTACACGCAATAGTGTTTATATTTTTATTAATGTTCTTCATAATTACATATACAAAAATCAGGCTCATTGGCCTTGGGATCTGGCTCACCAGCCTAATAAAAACATAAGTCTTTCAGCTTATAACCACTTGGCTCACCAGCCTATAAGAAAAATTACAATTCACAAGGGGCTCGACCTTGGGGTATTACAATCCCCTCCCCTTATTTTTTCACTGTCCTCAGTGCAACTTATTTACAAAACAACAACAAGATTTCCAAAATCTTCAAAAAGATGTGGGTACTCTGCCCACATAGAATCTTCATGCTCCCATCTTGCATCCTCAGGACCATACCAAGTCCACTAGACTTTTACAATCCCTGTGGCTTGATTCTGGAGTTGATTTCTTTTCCGGTCTAGTATACGCACTGGATGCACCTGCAAAACGCCTTCTTGCTCCACCTGAATCACATTCCAATCGATTACATGATTAGCATCAGGTATATATTTCTTAACCAATGAAATATGAAACACATTATGTACAGTCATGGATGTAGGAAATGCAAGCATACATGTAACTGGTCCAATCCTTTCTAGGATTTCAAACGGTCCACAAAATATGGCTGCCAACTTGGAACAATTTCCCAGCTTCAGGGAACTTCTGTTAGCTTTCAATTTCAGGAAAACATGCTCTCCCACTTTAAACTTTTTGTGGGTTTGGTTCTTATCAGCATAATTCTTCTTCCTATCTTGGGCATATTTCAAATTCTTCTTAATCTTCAACATTTGTTCTTCCATTTCCTTGAGAAACTCTAGCCCGACCACTGCTCTATTAGATGGGTTATCCCAACTTATTGGAGTGTTGCACTTTATGCCGTAAAGTGCTTCAAATGGGCTCATCTTCAGTGATGCTTGATACCCATTGTTGTAGGCGAATTCTACCAAGTGTAGGTAGTCTTCCCATTTAGACGGTTTGCCCATAACATACATCCTTAGCATGTCTTCTATGACTTGTTTCACCCTCTCTGTCTGCCCATCAAATTCAGGATGATAGTAGTGCTGAAGTTTAGATTCATTCTGAACCCCTTGAATAACCCTTTCCATAACTTTGAGGTGAATTTCAGGTCTCTGTCAAACGCAATTGTCTTGGGAACACCATGCAATTGTGCTATTTCCCTTATAAATTTATAGACAACATTAACTACCTTGTGAGTAGTTTTTAATGGAATAAAATGGGCAGATTTCATAAGATTTTCCACCACCACCATGATTGAATCATGTTGATTGTTAGTCCGGGGAAATCCTGTGATGAAATCCATTTTCACTACCTCCCACTTCCACTCAGGAATGGGTAAAGGCTGTAGAAACCCGGCTGGGTGCCTATGCTTAGCTTTGACCTTCTAGGATTCCATACATATGGAGATGTATTCTATAATTTCTTTCTTCATACCTAGCCAAAAGTAATGTCTCTTGACTGTTGCCACAGTTTCCTGATATCCAGTGTGCCTAGCATAAGGCACATTATGCATTAAATTCAAAATCATAAGTTTCAAGTCTTGGACATTAGGCACATAAGTTCTGTTCTTGTACACAAGTATTTCATCAACCTCTAATTTATAATTTTCCACTTTCTGTAGCATCTTACCATGCTGTTTCTTTTCTACCAACTCCATGCACTGCAAATATGCATTTGCAACTTCCAAAATTCTTCCCTTAATGTCAGTTTGGTACATGCTAATGGTTGTAGCATGTAGTTCATGCACTCTCCTGCTAAGTGCATCAACCGCTTTGTTCTCCTTTCCTTTGATATGCTTGATATCAAAGTCATACTCACAAAGGAATTCTAACCACCTACTCTACCTAGCATTCAAAGTTGGCTGATCAAACAAATAATTCAGACTGTTATGGTCTGTCCTCAGTTTGAATCTCCTTCCCATGAGGTAATGTCTCCATTTCTTTAGAGCATGTACTATGGCTGCCAACTCCAAATCATGAGTTGCACAGTTCTTTTCATGCTCTTTCAATTTCCTAGACTCATAACATATTACAAGTCCATTCTGGCTGAGGAATCCTCCTAGTCCTTCTTTGCATGCATCTATGCACACTACAAAATCTTCATTTGGATCTACAATCCTTAGGATTGGAGCACTGGTTAACAACTGCTTCAATTGTTGGAAGCTTCTCTCACATTCTTCTGTCCCCTGAAACTTCTTCTCCTTCCTTTGCAAGGAAGTGATAGGGTGAGATATCCTTGAGAACCCTGCAATGAACCTTCGGTAATAGCCATCTAGACCCATAAAGGATCTAAATTCTATCACATTCTTAGGCATTGACCATTCCCTGATGGATTCTATCTTCTAAGGATCTACAACTATCCCATCATTTGAATTGAGATGCCCCAAGTAGTGGATCTGCTTTTGATAAAATGAGAACTTGCTCAATTTGGCATAAAGATGGTGCTCTCTTAGCACCCGCACTACCATCATCAAATGTTGTTCATTCTCTTCCTCCAACTTGGAATACACCAGGATGTCATCCAAAAAGACTATGAGAAACTTGTCCAGATAGTCCCTAAATACACCATTCATTAGGCACATAAAGACAGGGGCGCATTCGACAACCCAAATGGCACCACTGTGAATTCATAATGACCATACCTTGTTCTGAAGGTGGTCTTGCTGATGTATTCATCCTTTATTCTTACCTAGTGATATCCTAATCTAAGATCTATTTTTGAAAATATATTACCATCCTTCAACTGGTCAAAGTGATCATCAATCCTTGGCAGAGGATACTTGTTCTTAACAGTCACTTTCTTCAACTGTCTGAAATCGATGCACAATCTCAATGTCCCATCCTTCTTCTTCACAAATAGGACCTGGGCTACCCAAGGTGACACACTTGGGAGTATATACCCCTTCTTCAGAATCTTTTCAAGCTGCAGTTTCATTTCTTTCAACTCTGGTGTACTCATTCTGTAAGGATATTTTGATACTGGAGCTACTCCAGGCATCAAGTTTACAAAAAATTCAATATCTTTTTTCGGGGGTAGTCCCRGTTCCTCCTGGAATACATCCTMAAAATATTTTAATACTGCATGGTCTTCAATCTTTGACACCTTATCCTCAGGTGCTTCCTCCAAGTGGACTTTAAATAATTGACAACCTTTCCTGTAGCACTTCTTTAGCTGCATTGCTGAGATTTGTCTAACAGTAATTGCTCCAGGAATTCCTTGGACTGTTCTCCGATTCCCTTCCTCATCTAGGCAAGTGAATTCCTTGTTATGACAGTCTAAGACGACATGGTGTTGGTCCAACCAATCCATCCCAATTAGATAGTCATAGGAACCTAAAGGTAAAATTTTCAATTAATCTCTCATGCTCAGTCCGTTCATTTCTACTGGAAAAGACTTAACCAATTCCGTAACCTTTCTCTTGGTTCATGTAGCTGGCTGCACTAACCAAGATTTTCCATGTTTTCTTCTCGACAATTGAAAACGTTCCACCACTCTAGGATCTACATAACTAGGGCTAGCCCCTGAATAAATTAAAATAGTAAAGGCATGGTTTTTGATCATACCTTACACTTCAATCATGTGCGACTGATATTATTCTTGCTTGTTTTCCAGGGCTGCATAGATCCTTGGTACTCTACTACCCATGTCCTCCACTGTTTCTGCCTGCTGAAAATTGTGGACAACTCTCACTTTTTCATTTCTGTGGGGACAATCTTTGTACCTATGATTTMCTTTACAACCMCAACATTCCATAGGTGGCTGTCTTGGCATTTGTCCACCTACTTCAGCCTTTCTGGGATCTCTAAAACCTGGCTGTCCTTGAGGGATATTCCTGAAAAAAGGTGGTTTGATTCCCTTTTTCCTTTGATCCCTCTTAAACTTCTTCTTGTCTTCCCAAGCTTTTTGGAAAGTAGGATTTTCTTTTTGTTGATCATATAAGCATTTTTCTCTCCTTATAGTTTCCTCCATATTCTTTGGGTCATCATAATAGATCTTGTCACTGATAGAAGGTGACAGTCCATTCAGATACCTTTGAATTTTGAGAGTCTCGTCCTTGATGAAAGGAACATACTTCAACAATTCCAAAAGCCTTCGTTCATATTCATCAATGGTCATGCTGCCCAGCTTGAGTTCAAATAAATCTTTCATCTTTCTATCGTAGTATCTCTTAGTTAAGTACTTATTTTCAAAATGTCTCTTAAACTCCCTCCAAGTAACATTCTTCTCTTTGACATGCTATACTTGCACAAGCTACTCCCACCATATGGACGTCTTTCCTTTAAGTTGGTAGATGGAAATTCTTCTCTCTACATGAGAAGAATAGTTATGCAGTTGGAAATATTTCCTCATTCCCAACAACCTGCCAGCCAAGTCTTGGCATATTCATCTTTCTTGTGTTTTCCATCAAAAGTAGGAGCTTTAATCTTGTTCATTTCAACCTTTAGCTCATCCACTCCAGATCTCCCATGTTTTCTGGTAGGAGATGGGATTGAACTACTATGTGCCTCCTTATTGGAATGTTTTGGGGAGTGATGATGATGCCTACTAATTCTTCTTGATCTTTGTTTCCTATCAGGGTTCTTGCGACTACTTTTTTTTCTTGAGTCACTCTCCTTATCCAACTTCTTTTCGATTCTTTCCAGACCCTGCATCAAATTTAAGTTGAATTTTCCTTGTTGATCCCTGTATTTCATGATCTTTCTGTTATCATCTCGGTGATCCTGGGCATCTTTATGCAATCGTTCAACGATTTTCAATATATTCTCTTCCTTGTCCATCTCTCCTCCGTGCCCATTGGAGTTTGATTCTTCCACTCCTAAATGAACATCCATTCATTTTACTTCATTCTATGAACTGGAAGAATTCTATGCCTCCTCCATTTCTCTTCATTCAGTGGCAATTCGTTGCGGTCCTGACACTCATTGAACTCTGCAAACACAACGTGCAATCAATCAGAATTTGTCAGGCCATCAATCCTTAACAATTCCCACAACATTCATAAACCAATCTGATTTAAGAAAAACGTTCATATTTCATTTTATTTCCAAGTTTTTATCTTCTCTGTAATAATTTTCGGGCACTATCCCCTTCCTCTCAGTCCCCAACCCATGTGATCATGGGTCGTGACTAAGCGCTAAGTAAAAAGGTGCTTACTCGGGCCTTCGACTTCTAAAATTTTCAAAGCACAACACAACAATCTCTCAGAGTTCCGAGTTACCGAACTCGCGAAGTAGAGTGGATCAAAATTCCACATCTACCCATCATCCAATGACTGACACTCACTATGGAACCTAAGGTGTATGAGTTCCAGGACTTCGGGTCTTCGGGACTTCAGATATTTGAAGGATATCGCATTCGCACATCTGAACTGTTAATCTTCAAACATTCCCAATCACCTTTGGTGACGTCATTACGTCACATCACTTAACATTTTCTAATTACGGGGGCATGCAATGGTGGTTTGGAGTAACCCTCCTTTCATCCCACAATTCTTATGACGCTGACACATAACCCTTTGGTGAAACCGTGGTTGGGATTGCGGGACCGCCTTGGAGAATTAACTTTTGTTCAACTTGGGTCCCCGCAATGCCTTCTGGCCATTGATCTTTATGTATCATGATCAAAGCCACTGTGGGTCCTCCAACCTTTAACTATGTTACCTAACCTCGACCCCACTAGCCCTACTCATACATGATGCCACATGGAAGAATGGTAGCGACTGATACATGGCCCATTCAGATGGCTGACACACGCCATGTTCCAAATTCCATTTCAATCTTCCATGGGTTCGAAAACCACTAACATGTGGCACACATCCTATGTGTCCACGTCACCTCTAGTCGACATCCTCATGACTCACCACTTTGGCTCTTCGGGCTTCAGATCTTCGGACTTTGGGAGTTTCAACTCCTCTACACTCGCTTTTGCCCGGAGCACTTTTCCCCGGAGTTCATGATCCACCGATGCATGTCCTCCTTTACGATCAACAGTTATGAGTGAATTCGACACTTTGGGATTTGGGAGTTTCAAACTCATAGCACTTGAAATCCTCCGAAGTACTTCCACCCGAAGTACAAGATCTCTTGACACGTGTCCTTCGCAACGGATGGTTGCGATCTACTTCATCCTTCAGGACTTCGAGGGTTTTTCACACTCCACACTTGAAATCCTCCGAAGTGACTTTCCTTTGCTTCCCTAGACATGGATCTAACGGTCCATACTCCTTCCAACAACAAATATGATGACTGTTGTCACTCCTCCTCCTGAGCTTCGTTTCTTGAACCCCTTTCTCCTTAAAGGGTTGTTGCAACACTTAGTCGACTTTCGGATCTGTGCACTCCTTGCAATAGATCTTCGTGTCCCTTCACGAGAAAACTCAATGTATTTCTCCCAAGATTTTTGAGTAAAAGACTTTGTCGATGCACTCCTTGCACCCAGGGACACTCTGAGCCTCGAATTTTGTCCCTTTCGACAACAATTCACTCTGAAATATTTGTCTCGTTAACCACTAACATGGCCCATCTAGGCTCAGTTTTGTAACCATGCTCTGATACCATATTGTAACATCCCCGACCCTCTAGAGACTGGGTAATGCTACCATGCGGAATTTACAGCTTATATAGTATATATGCATAGTAATGAATTTAACACATTTAACATAGAGTTACTTCCATCATACAAACTTAAACAGAATTAACAACAATTCATACATGCAAAAGAATACATGAAAATATACAAGCATCACAAAACATACATAAAATACATAATCAAGCACAACAATGATACTTATCTTTTATCTGGAGAAAATCCACCAACTGCGTGCAGACCTTCCACGAACCTCCTAGCCTTAGACCATGCTTCTCATCACTCTTAGCAGTAGTTCACCCCTGATCTGGGACTAAACTCCACTAGTCAAGGGAATTCTAGGCTTGGCAAGGACAACAAGGAAGTTGCATAAGGCAATAGTAAGGATCTTTTATCCCAGGAGCCACTTATACCCACAACTCACAGACCCTCATTCCCCACATGCCTGCTCCACCCCAGGAGAGTACACCTTCACTACTACAAGTCCATCGACCAATACACCTCCCTTACCTTGGGCTTCAGCAACAGGCTGTGTTAGCATTTCGTAAATCTATTCGACTGATAAACAGACGATGAAGGTAACATTTTCAAGCAACTTTGAGACCCAAAACTAGCCTTTCGGATCTAGAGAGGGCTCTCTCAGAACTGGTACGGTCTCCACGTAGGATATGACCTTGAAAACAATGGCTAGATTTAACACCTATGATAAAATGGGTTCTGGTTATATTGGCGCAGAAAAGCAAGACTCGGGCTATGGGGTCGGTCTGAGGAAAAACAAAACAAATGACTCAGTGACTGTGTTCGAGAGGGAAAGGCTAGGTGAGAAACAACCTTCAGTGTAAACTGTAAAGTGTGGCGGGAGAAAAAACACAAGAAGTAACTCAAGAGTGTCGTTGCGGACGATTTCAGAGGTAGCTTGAGAGGAAAACATTTTGTCTAAGTGGCGTGAACAAGGGGCGCAGTACAATGAATCCACGAGTTTGAAAATTCATTCTGAAATAGACAATATGAGATATGAAATAAAATATAATAGGAAGCACATACGTAGAGAAAGATACACAATACATCCAACTATCACAACTAGAATATTTTCATCAAATCACAAGACCTTTGTATTAAATTTCGGTCAAGACTCAGACTTCATACAATAACATTTGTTTCTCAAAATTGCCAACCAACCCTGTTTACATAAAAATGATCCCCATATATAGAAATATAATGTCACCCTTGGATGTTAGGGTCAAGCTACTCTCTCCTGGAATCATGGATCCGTTTTATTTGAAAGAGAACAATAACTTCAATGGATTCACTAAAAATAGAAAACCCGACTTTGCCAAATCATAATCGTAACCGAAATATTCTTTACAGTCATTGATCATGATCCAAATTCAACCATATGGTTGTGATGAGCCATAAGTTTCACTGCTGGACACTCTGTCATTCATGCACAGTAAGTCTTCTACGCAACAGTGACCTACAACAAAAATGCAACATAATGCACAATAAACTGGTAAAATAGGCGTTAAATATGACATCGTATCTCATTGATAAAAAACTATTTTTATAAACTGAGAGGCACTTTTGTATTTAAGATAGTTATGAAGAAAAACCTCACTCAGTTTCTTGAAATTCATCTCCATATGGCCGGAATACGTTTCTCAAAAACAACTCTCGGACAGGAAATCACGAAAACTGAAAAATAGGGTTCAAAAATTCCTTCGAATCTATCAATCCGTGACACATTTTACAAATATGAGAGAGGTTTTTATTATTTGGTTTGTCCTCAACAAAATTTCTTGGGGATTTTCAAAATTCCTCTCCAGTTGGTCATAAATTGATCTTGAAGTTGACCACTAAACCAGTAATTTGTGCAGTGCGATCTGTAGCCTGTGCGCAGGAAAATCCACTGCGCAACAACATCCTATGCGCTACAACCCACTACACAAAAAAATCCATTGCACGATAGCATCCTATGCGCGACAACCCACTGTGCAATGAAATCCATTGCACGACAACATCCACTGCACGAAAGCTCACTGTGCGGTGCGTAGTGAATTTTGCAGCGTGCAGATGAAAATTGAAATGGGAATAAATAAATGATAAGTTTACCTTTGACATTGGCCCTTGGAGATGTTAGATGATGCCAGGCATAAAAGAAACATGGGTGCTAACATGCATGACTTTGCGAATTTTTGACAAACCTCTAACCTTAGCCATGAAAATCATGGTGCTAACAACTGGCTCCAACGGGGATTTTATCCTCCCTGTGAGGTAGCAAAGAACAGTAGACCAGGTGCCAATCCATTGGGATTCTCCCAAAATCAAATTTCCAACTGTAACTTGTAACTTGCATCCGCTAAAAACCCAAAACTGTATATGCTCCAAATTGAAATCTGAAACTAAGATGAAAATAAAAACTACAAATGCTAAAGAAATGCTCATAGTACCAAGATTATTCACACTCCTACCTACCCTAACTGTTGAAAAATATATCAATCAAGAGAAATCAAAATTCCAATGAAACCATGCAAAAACTTTATCCACTTTTTTCTTTCTATGCACATGCTTGCTCCAAAGCCTGTTTACTGATAGGTCATTCAAAAATTTATCTATAAATTCAAATCTCAAAAAATAAAAAACATTGAGACTATTTGCCACCTCCAACAAAATGGAAAATGGATCCTCTAGAACGTGCATAAAAAAAAATCATATTTCACCCCTTCCACTGCATCCTTTTTTTCATATAATTCAACCTGTCGATTACCACAAAAAGGCTGAAAAGTATGTTGAGACTGCTGGAAATAACAATCTTATGAAGAAGAAGATGGTGTTGGCTGAAATGAAACCCCTAGTGGTAAGCAATCCATATCTAACACTAACGTTGATTGACCATCATATTTATTTCCAAGCTGATAATTGATCACAGGCTGCAAATCTGAACTGAAATACCCTTCCATTTAATCAACAATAGGGTCATTAAAGGTATGAGAATTTTTTTGGTCCTCTTCACTGATAACAATTTTCTCATGTAGAACAACGTCACTTTGAATGCAGTCACACTTCATTGCTTCCTCTGTTATCTCATGATTTTCTTTTAACAATTCAAAGGAAGAAAAGCATAATGGAAGACAACTTTCATTGGCAAGTCCATTGTTTTATTCACATTCAACATCATGCCTGGAGGATCTCTGATTTGAAACATTATAAATATTTTTCTTTAGCAATTTGAAAGATGAAAAACACAATGGCAAAGTTATTTCCTCTAATTCAAAACTTTCTTCATTTTCTTTACTGTTGTCATATGCACATTTGTCGATTTCTTTGGGTTGCTGAAAACAATCATTTTCAGATTCGGAAAGTGCAACTGCTTGTTCTAAAGAGCCAACCTCATAAGAATCATTGTACCCATCATACCTGGGTTCACCATAAACCTCTATAATGTCATCAAAAATGAAAATTGAGGCAGGGACTTGTTCTTCTGCAAGCTGATCTGCAAATTCACATTCATGGCCATCCACAAATGTATACATAAAACAGTCGGTTTCTAGCTCATGATGGCATGGATCTAAATTTAAATCAATATCAAAGCAATTTGGGAGAGTAGCTTGTTCTTCAAGATGATAATCATTCTTTGCAAACACATCCTCATGACATCCTTCGGGAAAACTTATGACACAATCAGCCTCTTGCATATTATGCAGAGTCTTTAGTTCCTCAACTTTCAATTTCTCATCCAAAATTTGATTTTGCAGCTCCTTACATGCTTGAATGTTGTCTGCAACTTCTTGAGCATTGTTGAACATCTGCTGCAAAGACATAGTCTTCTTCTCCATCGGAAGAAAATATAAGTCTCATTGAAAGGCTGTTACATAATGGAGAATGGAAACAATTTCAGGAGGTTGGACTTCTTTAGGCAGTTTATAATAAAGACTAGCAAACCTCCTACTGAAATTTGAGAT
>SNQJ01S0003779.1:270301-315722 GCA_010110895.2 Picea sitchensis | reverse complement strand
CAAATGACTCAGTGACTGGATTCGAGAGGGAAATTTTAGGTGAGCAACAACCTTCAGTCTAAACCGTAAAGTGTGGCGGGAGAAAAAACACAAGAAGTAACTCAAGAGCATCGTTGTGGACGAGTTCAAAGTTAGCTTGAGAGGAAAACGTTTTGCCTAAGTGGCGCGAACAAGGGGCGCAATACAATGAATCTGTAGGTTCAAAAATTTGTTCCGAAATATACGATACGAGATATGAAATAAAATATAATAGGAAGCACATACACAGAGAAATAGGCACAATATCCAACTATCATAACTAGAATCTTTTCATCAAATCACAGGACCTTTGCATTAAATTTCGGTCAAGACTCAGACTTCATACAATAGCATTTGTTTCTCAAAATTACCAACCAACCCTCTTTACATAAAAATGATCCCGATATATAGAAAGATAATGTCACCCTTGGATATTAGGGTCGAGCTACTCTCTCCTGGAATCATGGATCCATTTTCTTTGAAAGAGAACAATAACTTCAATGGATTCACTAAAAATAGAAAACTCGACTTTGCCAAATCATAATCGTAACCGAAATATTCTTTATAGTCATTGATAATGATCCAAATTCAACCATATGGTTGTGATGAGCCATCATTTTCACTGCTGGACACTCTGTCATCCATGCACAACAAGTCTGATACGCAACAATAACCTACAACAAAAACACAACAGAATGCGTAACAAACTGGTAAAATAGGCGTTAAATATGACATTGTATCTCACTGATTAAAAACTATTTTTATAAACTGAGAGAAATTTTTGTATTTAAGATCGTTATAAATAAAAAACTCTCTCGGTTTCTTGAAATTCATCTCCATATGGCCAAAATACGTGTCGTAAAAACATGTCTCGGACAGGAAATCACAAAAACTGAAAAATAGGGTTCAAAGATTCCTTCGAATCTACCAATCGGTGACACACATTACAAATCTGAGAGCGATTTTTATTATTTGGGTTGTCCTCAACAAAAACCTCTCGGGGATATTCAAAATTATGCTCTAGTTGTTCAGAAATTGATCTTGAGGTTGACCACTAAACCAGTAATTTGTGCAGTGCGACCTGCAGCTTGTGCACAGGAAAATCCATTGCGTGACAACATCCTATGCGTGACAACCCACTGCGTGACAAAATCCACTGCGCGACGAAATACACTGCGCGACAACATCCTATGCATGACAACCCACTACGTGACGAAATCCACTACACGACGAAACCCACTGCGCGGTGCGTAGTGAATTTTGTAGTGCATAGTGAATTTTGCACCGCGCAGTTGCAAATTGAAATGGGAATAAACAAATGATAATTTTCCCTTTGAAACTGGCCCTTGGAGATGTTAGATGATGTCAGGCATAAAAACAACATGGGTGCTAACAAGCATGACTTTGCAAATTGTTGACAAACCTCTAACCTTAGCCATGAAAATCATGGTGCTAACATGCTGGACCAAAAGTCTCAGAGTATTGTAGTTGCTACGGGACTCCCTGCTAGGAGAACTCACTTCCCAATAGACTCTCTCACATGGGAGAGCTGCTCACAAGTCCGACAATCTACTTCTTCAATAACTCCTAAGTAATACTGCAACAACATTCGGCTAGCATACGGGTGACAACAACAACATGAAATAGTTATGGACACTGAAAATAGAAACAACCTAACTCTAAGACACAACACGGCTCAAGAGAACACAAGGCAACAACCACAAATGGTTAAGGAATGAACTCAAATTTGTAGTGTGGATAAACCTGGGTTCACAAGACACATAAGTCAACTTTTCCCTCCCCAACTTGTTTCTCAGATGTGCGAGGATATGCAGAGAGAAGACGTAGAGGCCCAAATGGATTAGACAACGAGTGGGAAATTGCAAGCAAACCCCCTTCTCGTGAACAGTTTTATGAATTGTGCATAGGTAACCAGAGGTCGATGTTCGAGGCCAATGAGTTTAGGTGGAGGATGGAAGAATGGCAGATGAAATCAGGTGGAGAATGGAAGAATGACTCACGAACCCCCAACTCAGCTGACACTTCAACTCTTAACTGCATGAGCCCAGCTCAACACTTTTCTTCCTGGAGCTGCATGCGCTCCATTTAGCCTACGTACCACTTTCTAGGAACTTAGGATAACAAAAACATATCATGTTCACCATAGTCTTCAGGAAATAATATTAAAATATTATTTCTCTAGAGGTAAGCTCCCTAGCTTATCCCCTAGGCCCAAATACTTAGCCCCCCCTTCCTTACCCTACCTAGTGGAGCTTAGTCCCCCATAACTCTTCTTTGTGGTTGGTCTACACACAACAATGTTTATATTTTTATTAATGTTCTACATAATTACATATACAAAAATCAGGCTCATTGGCCTTGTCATCCGACTCACTAGCCTAATAAATACATAAGTCTTTCATCTTATAACCACTTGGATCACCAACCTATAAGAAACATTACAATTCAGATTGGGCTCAGCCTTGGGGTATTACACAACATGTTTATATCAAACATGCTTGTGCTTTCTACAAGAATAATATTTACCGCAAAGATAATAAATATACCATAAACACAATGGTTATACTTGCCTTGTAAAATATGGCCCACCATGAAGGACTCAAACATCTTGTACCATTTTCCTAGCATGATTTAGGCCATACAATGATTCTTGAGTTTGCAAACAAATCTTGTGTTGCGATTCTGAACTAACCATTTTGGTTGTTCCAAATACACCCCCCTATCCGAAAAACTCCATGTAAAACAATTTTAACATCTAGCTATAATAACACAACTAGTGCTAACAAAACATGAATAGAAACATTCTTTTAACTGGTGAGAAACTTTCATGGAAATCAATACCTTCCAAATACCCTTTTTCTACTAGTCATGCTTTGAACCATTCATCTTTTACTATGTATGATTTTATAAAATGAGATTCATCAATTATTGCATCTCTATCTGTGATGATTATTTGGTTAGTAGGATCCCACAGTTTGCACCCCTTAACATCATCACCATATCAAATATCTACCTGTTTGATCTGGGTCCTACTTAGAGTGCTGATAAAAAACATAAGCATCACAATTGGATAATTTCACAATTGAGTAATTACAAGATGACCTGTTCATACCTCTCCCAAAATATTCCAGTATTTTGCAACCGATGGTGACCGAGTTACCAGATAACACAACCACTTTTGTCCACAACTATTGTTGCAACTTGGCATTACTGAACATGCCTATTTGATCCCAACTTGCTTGCAATAATTTCCAAGTTCCATGGATATGAACCAAACATCATCATATATTCTCAAACACTTGATTGACTTGCCAAGACATCAACATTTCTACAAACCCACCACTCTAACCTGGACACATTTCTCCACCTCGAACTTTGCATTCGCACAACTTTGACCAAATCTGGTCAAACCAACCCAAGTGAAGCTTTGTCACTCACCTTCAGGGACTTCACACTGGAGTCTGAGTGCTCCACCTTAATGATGTAGTGCCCCACCTCAGAAAGTTCTGCTGACCTCCCGGTCTCTACATCTTCTCAATATTCGAGCTGGAGAATCTCTTCGATTCCTTGTTGGAATCTTCAAGAAATGTCCACAGGTCCTTTTCATGAAACTCCACCGTGTGAACAAGAACCAGGTGCAAKCTTCTCTCACGCGACCACTAGCTGTGACCATGAGCCTAACCCAAAAGGTGTTTCAAAATTTCATGCATCAGGTCTTTGCATGTGGATCACCCTGATTCCCCTGACCTCCAAAACCCCGACATGAGTCTAGMGTGTGCTAGCTCCTCCCTTATCTTCCCTCAATGTGACCGCGGGCAATGACCACACTCTTGAATGAAAGGTGCGTCGCAATTTTGTGTTTTGCGACTCTGGGGTCTACTTACCTYTGTTCTCCCAATATCCAAGATCGCGATGACACCAGATTGACGGTCTATATTTTTCCTTTGATCAACRACTGTGATCAAGTCAGGATTTTGCGTTTCGCGACTTTTGGAGTCTCTTTACCCCTGTTCTCCTGATATCTGAGATCGCAATGGAGATAGATCAATAGTCCAAATCTTTTCTTCGATCAAAGATTGTAATCAAGTCGGGGTTTCAAATTTCGTGACTTTGGGAGTCTCCTTACCTCCATTCTCTCGATATCCGAGATCGTGATGGTGCTAGATCGACGGTCTATGATCTTTCTAGATCCAACGGCCCAAATAAAGTCGGGATTTCACCTTTCTCTCCTTTTCCTTTTATGAAGTTCCTTCGACACTTAGATGAATTCCAAATCTATGCACTCCTTGCAATAGATTCCTATGCAAGAGTTGGTTCTTGCAGATGACTATGCATGCCTTGCAACAGTCGCTCTGCCTCCTCGCAAAGGGAAAGTTTTGTGCTATCTCTTCTGAGTTTCAGAATCGAAATAGATCCTATCAAGCACTCCTTGCGTTCTGTGTGCACACCTTTCACTCACTCAACAGAGAGAAACAATCGAAACTGTAACATTCATAGTTTCATCCATTCATAACGAACTTCATTCATTTATGAAAACAAAATAACAAATAATTAAAAATAGTAACAATGCTATGCATTTGAGTCAATTTTCCTCTATCATATTCATTCAAATGTAAATGGATACAAATAATATCAAAACAATAACTCAAAACTTGGAAAGTTCCTACTAACTCGCAGCAGCCTCATTTGGGCGTACAAAACCTCTATTTATCTTAGAGGCTCCTTAGGGTTCCCCCCGTCTACTTGTCTATGGGGAAAACAAAAAAAAAATCTAACTGCTACCTAAGTTCAGTTACATTCAAGACTCGGAGTGAAACTCCTTGATCACTCATGATCATTCCACCTCCAAACATTTGATCTTCTTCCATTCTTCATCAGCTCCACAAAAGGCTCACAGTAACTCCCAACGTTTGAGATTCTGAAATAATTCCCAGGCACTGAGTTGTCTTGCCACACGTGCTCACTAACGATGCTCCTGCATCATACTCCCCGTGGACAAAAATTCATGGACCCCTGTCCATGAGCTCCTACACCGACTTTTCATGTTTCTGGATATCTGCTTCATTTTCCCAACTGGCATCTTCTATTGGGTGTCCCTTCCACTTAACCAGTTATTAAAGATAGGTCTTCCTCCTGGTCTTCTTGCCAATTCTCTGATCAATGATCTTCTCCATCTGTGGTTTTTCATGTACATGCATTTGTTTCTCCCAATGAATTTTATATAGATCTTCTGATCCCTTTGTGTCATCTTTCTAGTAAGTATATAGGTCTGAAACGTTGAATATGGACGATATGCCCACATCATCTGGAAACTCAATCTCATAGGCGTTTTCATCAAACTTCCTCAAGATCTTACATGGCCCTATCTTCTTCATTTTTAACTTGTTATACATTCCCCTAGGGAACCTTTATTTCCTGATATGTGCCAAAACCTGATCTCCCACCTCAAATTGAAGTTCTTTGCGATGTTGATCAACTCTATGCTTGTACTCTTGGCTAGAGTTCTTTAATTTTCCTCTGATCTAGCTACGAAGCTTCTGCATTTCTGTAGAAAAATCTTCTTCTCCAGCACTTTTGATCTCACTCTATCCCAAGTCCCTCAACTCAGATACTCCCCTGGGTTGCATTCCATACAATATATGGAATGGGATCTTTCCAGTGCTTCTGTTTGGCAAGTCGTTGTATGCCAATTCTTCTTTTGGCAGAATCTTATCCCACTAGTTATGGTGCTTAGTGACCATACTCCTCAAAATTTTTCCCAAACTTCTGTTTACCACCTCAGTCTATCCATCTGTTTGAGGATGATAAGATGAGATGACGAACAAATCTGTCCCCAACTTCTTCCACAATGTTCTCCAAAAATGACCAACAAATTTTGTGTCTCTGTCCGAGACGATGCTTCTGGGTTGGCCGTGAAGTCTCACAACTTCCTTGAAAAACAGATTTGCAACATGGGTTGCATCACTAGTCTTCTGGCATGGGATAAAGTGAGCCATCTTTGAAAATCTATCCACCACCACAAATATGGAATCACATCCTCTTTGCATTATTGGCAGTCCTAACACAAAATCCATGCTTATCACATCCCAAGGCCTCTATGGTATTGGCAATGGTTGATACAATCTAGTGTTCTATCTTTTTCCTTTTGCATGTTGGAAGATTCTACATATGTTCAAAAATTTCATCACTTCTGTCCTCATACCTGGCCAATAATATGAATTTATTCAACTGTGCGAATGTTTTATCATGGCCAAAATGTCCAGCCAATCCTCCATTATGCTTCTCCTTCAAAAGGTTGTCCATCATTGAACATTTTGGTATGCATAACTTATTTCCCTTGAAAAAAAATCCCTCTTGAATCATATAATCTGCCCATTGACTCCTATCTCTTAGCACATGATTTGTGCATGCTTCATATGCCTCCTTGAAATCTGGATCATCATTGTACATTTCCTTAAGGTGTTCAAACCCCAAGGTCTTCACTTGAAATTCCCGCAAAATCAAACATCTCCTGCTCAATGCATCAACAACTTTGTTAGCATTCCCAACAATATGTTTTATGAAAAAGGTAAATTTTTTCATAAACTCAATCCACTTTGCATGCTTCTGATTTAATTTTTCCTATCTGGTTATGAGTTGTAAATCTTGGTTATCGCTATACAAGACAAATTCCTATGGGAAAAGGTAATGTTTGCACTTCTTCAAGGCTTGAATTATGGCATACAATTCCTTATCATATGTGGAGTATTTTCTCTTAGTCGCATTCAACTTCTCACTGAAATAGGCAACAGGTCTATTATCCTTGCTCAAAACTGTTCCAATTACAATTCCACTTGCATCACATCTCACCTGAAATGTCTTTTCAAAATTAGGTAAGATCAGAATTGGTCGCTCTGTTATTTTCTTCTTCAGAGTATTGAAGCTCCTCTCGGCCTTCTCTGTCCATTTAAAAGACTTGTGATTCTTCTTCACTGTACCCATCATTGGTGCACAAATTCTACTAAAGTCTTTGATGAATTTCCTATAAAAACTTGCTAATCCATGGAAGCTTCTTACCTCAAACATGCTTCTCAGTGACGACCATTCTTTGACTGCTTTCACCTTTTCTGGATCCATCTTCAGTTCATTTGAAGAGATCAAAAAACCCAAGTAAATGAGTTTTTCCTTCATAAAAGAGGACTTCTTTAGATTTATCAACAACTTCTCCTGCTGTAGTCTCCTCATCACTAGTGTCAGGTGTCTCAAATGCTCCTCTTTAGTCTTGCTAAAGATCAATATATCGTCCATATATACAACTACAAACTTGCCAATGAAATATTTTAGTATTTCATTCATCAACCTCATGAAAGTACTGGGGGCAGTTGTTAAGCCAAATAGAATAACAAGCCATTCATACAAACCTTCATTTGTCTTAAAGGTTGTCTTCCATTCATCACCTTCTCTCATTCTTATCTAGTGATACCCACTTTTCAAATCTATCTTAGAAAATAAATTTGCTCCACTTGAACAATTCATTAACTCATCCATTCTTGGTAAAGTAAATCTATACCTGATGGTGATCTTGTTAATGTCCCTTGAGTCTGTACACATTCTCCATCCTCTATATTTCTTTGGACTCAACACAATTGCCACTGTGCATGGACTCAATCTCTCTCTGACCAACCCTTTGTCTAACAATTCATGGACTTGGTTCTTTACCTCCTTATTTTCTCGAGGTGTTAGCATGTATGCTACTATGTTTGGCAGACTTTCTCCTGGTATCAGATCAATATGATGGCTGATACTTCTAATGTGTGACAATGAGTTAGGCAGTTCATCCACCACTATGTCAGCAAAATTATCCAACAATTCCTGAATTTGTTCAGGAAAATCATCCATTGAAGTACTTGTAAGGACAACTCTAGGTTTCCTCACCATAGAAAACTACATCTCCTGTCCTTTCTTGACTTCTTTCAAGAGTTCCTTCCCAATCATGAGAAGTATGCTTGTGATGGCTTCCTCTTTCACTTTCACTTTATTCTCCTCTATTGGCAACAACATGTGTGTCCTACCATTCTTCTCCAAGGTGTATGTATTCTTCCTCCCATCATGAATGACATTCTTGTCAAACTGCCATGGTCTTCCCATTAGAATATGACATACATCCATGGGAATTACATCACATAGGATTTCATCTCTATATCCTCCTATCTTAAATTCAACCAAGCATTGTTTAGTAACCATTACCTGGTGTTCTTTCTACAACCATGATACTTTGTATGGCTTCGGGTGTGCAGTTGTCTCCAGCTCCAATTTCTCCACCATATCTGTGGATATTAAGTTGTCAGTGCTCCTGCTGTCAATTATCACTTTGCAGACTTTGTCCTTAGTCTTGCAAGTTGTCCTGAAGAGACTGATCCTATGCAACGAATTCTCAACTTATGCCTCTGGGTTTAAGAGAACTTTTCTCAACATCATGGATGTTCCATCCTCTTCTCCTTCTACTTCAACATTTCTTCCCTGTGCTTTCGAGATGTGAGCTTCATCTCCTCCTTCTTTCTTTCTCTTGGGACATTCCCAAGACTTATGTCTTGCCTTTCCATAGGTGTAACATATCACTTCTCCTCCTCTATCTCTTCCTCTTCCTCTGGAAGAACTTATTCCATCATCTTATCTTCCTCGGGAACTTCCTCCTCTTTTCGAGTGACTATGTGGTTTCTCAGTCTCATCTTTGGATTTTTGTGCCTTGTCATGGACAACTCCCTAACCTTTGTTTGAGACTAGGCTTCTACCTCTACCTTGTTGGTTTTTTTTTCTGGCCAACTTCTCCTCCGCCTTCAGTGAAAACTGATAAGAATCCTCGACTATCCTTACTGACATCATGCTAATTTCATCCTGGATTTCATACCTCAGGCCATTTATATACCCGAATTTTTTTTCTTCATCATTCTCTGTTTGTTTAGTTCCAATGTTTAGGTTGTAGAACTCCTTTGTGTATTATTTAACTGTCATACCCTTCTGTCTCAGGTTCTACAACTTCCTGAATAGATTGATCTGATAATATTTGGGCATGAATCTTTCCTTCAGCTTGGCTACCATTTTGTCCCAATTCTTTATCTTCTATTTTCCCTTGCTTCTCCTCTTAGCCTGCAATTCATCCCACCACAATGTTGCATGTCTCTTGATTCTGGTGACAACATGTATCACCCTCTTCTTCTCATCGAAGTCTTCATAGTCAAAATATTTATCCATGGATCATACCTAATACAGCAACTCTTCAACATCTAAATTGCCTTCATACATTGGGACCTCTATATTGGATCTAGTTCCCAATCTAACAATTACTCTCAACAAGCATTCTTCGGCAACATTCTCTCCTACAACTTATTCGACTTCTATTTCTTCACTCTTTGCATCGCTGATGTCTCCAACATCAAGAGCTCTTATCTGCACTTCCTCCATTGCCTCCAATATTGCAAGAAGTTCTCGAATCTCCCTTTCTATAGCCCGATTTGCTAAAGGTTGTTCCACTCGTCTCCTCAGTGCAATTGTGTTGACTATCTCTCACACACAGAGTACAACTTGAGTTATTTTGTCTCCTTTATCTCCTTTCAGCCTGAAATATAGAGATGAAAATCCACTCTAATACCACTTGATGCAGTGCCCCACCTCAGCAGGGTCTATTTACCTCCTGGTATCTAGATATTCTCAATCTTCGAGTTGGAGCAACTCTTCGATTCCCTGCTGGGATCTTCAAGAAATTTCCACAGGTCCTTTTCACAAAACTCCATCGTGCGAACAAGCACCAGTCTCAAGCTTCTCTCACGCGACCACTAGCTGTGACCATGAGCCTAACCCAAAAGGCATTTTTCTATTTCATGCATCAGGTCTTTGCATGTGGATCACCTCGATTCCCTCGACCTCCAAAACCTGGACAAGAGTCTAGCGTGTACTAGCTCCTCCCTTATCTTCCCTCAATGTGACTGCGGGTGGTGACCACGCGCTTGAATGAAAGGCACACTGCAATTTCACCTTTCGCGACTCTGGGGGTATCCTTACCTATGTTCTCCCGATATCTGAGATCACGATGACGCCAGATTGACAGTTCAGATTTTTCCTTTGATCAACGGCTGTGATCAAGTCAAGATTTTGCGTTTCATGACTTTGGGAGTCTCCTTACCCCCATTCTCCCGATATCCGAGATCACGATGGAAATAGATCAACAATCCGTATATTTTATTCGATCAATGGATGTAATCAAGTAGGGGTTTCACGTTTCACGACTTTGGGAGTGTCCTTACCTCCATTCTCCCGATATCCAAGATCGTGATGGTGCTAAATTGACGGTCCTCCGTGATCTTTATCGATCCAACAACCCAAATCAAGTTGGGATTTCACCTTTCGCTCCTTGCCTCTTATGGAGTCCCTTCGAAACTTAGCCGAATTCTAAATCTATACACTCCTTGCAGCAGATTCCTACACAAAACTTGGTTCTTACGGATGAATGTGCACACCTTGCAGCAGTCACTTTCCCTCCTCACAAAGGGAAAGTTTTGTGCTATCTCTTCTGAGTTTCAGAATCGAAACAGATCCCATCACACACTCCTTGCGTTATGTGTGCACACCTTGCACTCACTCAATAGAATGAAACAATCGAAACTTATACTAACATTCACAGTGTCATCCATTCATAACAAAATTCATTCATTTATGAAAATACAATAACAGAGAATTACAAACAGTAACAGTGCTATACATTTGAGTCAAATTTCCTATGTTATATTCATTCAAACGTAAATGGCTACAACTAATATAAAAAAAAAAACTCAAAACTTAGAAAGCTCCTACTAACTCGCAACAACCTCATTTGGGCATACAAAACCTTTACTTATCTCAGAGGGTCCTTAGGGGTCCCCTCGACTACTCGTCTGTTCAGAAAATGAAAAAAAACTCTAACTGCTACCTAAGTTCAGTTACATTCAAGACTCGGAGTGAAAATCCTTGATTTCTCATGATCATTCCACCTCTAGACGTTTGATATTCTTCCTTTATTCATCAGCTCCCCAAAAGGCTCGCAATAACTCCCAACGTTTGAGATTTTGAAATGATTCCTAGGCATTGAGTTGTCTTGCCACACGTGCTCGCTGACGATGCTCTTGCATCACTTAACATGAACATTCCCTTGACCAAATCCAATATACATGCCCAAGGTTAACCCAACATACACGCCCCCCCACCAAATCCAATAACTCATTAATTCTTTCACCGAGTCAAGGTTAACCCAACATACACTCCCCCTCCCCCCCCACATATTCAATCTACCTAAATATATGTCTAGACTTTTCATAGGTGACTTGATAAGCCATGGGTACACATGCCTATCCAGGTCTTACAGACATATGCCCATTTACATGCAATCAATAATTTTTACAACTCCAAATTAAATACATTTTATTATTATTATTATTATTTCACGGTGACTCAACCATCACCACCCTCGACCTTCTATGTGAACACAGGTGGTGAGACACAACAGATAGACAAAACTTCATCAACCATACCTGTAGCTATATTTGCTTCTTTTGTGGAGTCCTATTTGGATGCTTGTTTTCTTTTCCAACTATCCTTCTTGAGATGCCCAAATTTTCCATAGAACCACCATTTTCCCTTACCCTTACCATTTTCCTATTTGGATGCTTGTTGACTTAGACCTGGCTGTACCTTTTTGACCTTTACCTCCTTCTGTAGATCGACCTCTGACCACCATTTATTCGGTTGTTGAGGTTTCTTTACTGGATCTTCTCCTCATTTCCTTAGACAACAAACCTCCCATAACAATGCCATAATCAATGGATTTTTTTGAGCTAAACCACATAGTTGTGACCATATGATCCCAAGACTCAGAAAACAAACACAGTAGCGTAACCACCTTGTCCTCATCATCGTATGTTACGTCCATACTAGATAATTGACAAATCAAAGTCTTGAAAACATTCAAGTGATCAACAATTTATGTACCTTCTTTCATCCGCAAGTTCTACAACCGCCTCTTCATGAAGATTCTGTTCGTCAAGGACTTTTTCATATATGGACTCTGCAGTCTATTCCAAAAACTTGTTGTTGTCTCCTCTTCAGCGATGTTAAAAAACACTTCATTTTCCAGACACAAATGAATGTTATTGAGGACTCTTGCATCCAGATCTTCCCAGTCCTCGTCTTTCATGCTTGTTGGTTTCTTTGTCTTTCCAGCCAACGCCTTTTGCAATCCTTGTTGCACAAGAATATCCCACATATTGAGCTTCTGTAGCGCAAAGCTATTCTTACCGCTGAATTTCTCCACCTCAAACTTAAAACTCTGCACTTTCTCCATTAACAAAAAAACTCCAAAACCACTGCTTATAAAACTAAACCTTTTTATAATAAAGAAATTTTATTATATTTAAGATTAAACCCCAAAAATATAAATTTTAATTAAAATATTTTAATTTTTTTTTATTAAACAAAAACCTTTTATCCCAAAAAAAAATATAAATTTTAATTAAAATGTTTTAAAAAAACTTTATTAAACAAAAACCTTAGACTCTTCCACCCTTTTACCTTTTATTATAAAAAATGCACCTTAAAAAACTCACCTTTCATAAAATCTTACCTTCTAGGTTTAATACACGATTCTCCATATCATTTGTCTCACATGTATAATAAGACAAACGTGACCTATCCTCCTTTATATGACATGTTTAATAAAACAAAACACCTTCACACCTTGACTTTGCATGAAAACAAAAAATGAACTTCATAACATTATCCAAACTTTAATTTTTTAAGGATCGACGCTCATTTGGTGCTTGAATGGGAGCGTGAATTTTTAGAGATAGGCGCTCCTGTGAGTGTGGAAGGGGAGCGCCGATTACGTGGTGCTCTGTGGTGCTGGAATCGGGCGTGTTGATCCATGATAAATTCTTATTTCTGAAGTGTGAGAGTGTCGAGGCGTCTTTAATACTGTCTAGGAAATGTTGGTGATCTGAAAATTACTCGATTTTGTTCTAAAGTATTTGGGATTTTTAGTGTTCTGGTTTGCTTGTCCTTACGTGTCAAAAACACATCCAAAGGTTCTTGTGCTCACAGGGGATCTGCACAAAATTCTCTTTGGATCACCTGCGACACCTACTCTATCTGCTTTGATACCACTTGTTAGGCAGTGGAAGAAAAATAGAGCATAAAAAACCAGAGCATCAACAAGCAAGATTAAATCAAGAATAACAATCACACAATTGACACAGTGGTTTATGTGGAAACCCAATACGGGAAAAAATCACGTGCAATGATGATCAATATTCTTATTATTCAAGGGAGAATTACAATAGTCAACATAAGCATACAACCATCCTCTCCTCACATACACAACGCACTCCACAGTATTGTGTCTTGCTTACACACTCTACACACATTGCACTCTCAACTTTATGGATATCCTCGTATATATAACATCACTCAAACAATTAGACTCACTGATTATAATTAGATCCACTAGTAACACAATCTGTTCACAAAAGAGTGCATGCATGCACATTCCTAATATCACTGCATGCATGTGTTTGTGAATGCATGAGAAATTCGTTAACATATTCCCAATAGTCAAGTTGACAATCATGACATTACATGCATGAGATCTGATATTTATACATATAATGCAAGACATAATGCCACATGTTTACACAAATGAGGTGAGGTGTCTTTATGCATGGCGTAATTCATTGCATAAAAATATTTATATTCATGGGAATTGAATTTCTAGTAATCTATTAACCTCTAATATCTTGTGGATGAGTCTCATGAGTTATCCTTAACCATTGGTCTCACCAGCTATCCTTAACCATTGGATGCTTCATAAATTATATGACTATCTACCTTTGTTTTTAAAGAGTATTATGCTAATGTGTGTTTGAATAAATAACTAGAGGTGTGGATAACAACTCTTCCAAACCAATGGAAGGCTTGTTTAATGTATGTGTTTGAATAAAGACTTAGAAATGTGGATAACAACTCTTGCAAACCATTGGAAGGCTTGTTTGTTTTATAGGACATGTATTTTTCCATTTGTGAGAAGTGTGAAGTTTTAATTTAATATGTAAATCATGGTTTACTTTATATTTTTGGGTATGTTATTTGGAAAAGTTGATAGGATTTTATAATCGATAATTTTTCTAATAGTTGAGATATATAGATGATTCTACTAATGTTAATTGTTAACCTAATTATTAAAGTTAATGGGTGTAAAGTCATAATGGGCCTTGTTGGAGTGTGTTTATCTTTTTCATGTGATACTATACTCAATGTAGGTTGGATTCCAAGCCTATAGTACATGACCCATTTGCATCTACATACAATTGTAACTACTATATTTAATCACAAATGTGCACACCATTTGTAGTTTATAGAATAAAATGTGCAGGGGCCATATACATTAGGAAATAGATATATTTGAGGGTTAATTTAGTTTATTAGAGATGTGTCATGTGAACGCCATGCATTAATAAAATCACCAACTAATGAATAAAATTCACTGTGTCAAACTCTGAACTTACCATTTTATTCATAGATTTTGGTGCGGTATTTTGTATTAGGTTTTTTTGGCAGTTTTGCTTAGGTATTTGTTCTCTTTCCTCATCCCTCTCATTCACTATCATTCTACTTTTGTAACCAAATATTATAGTAATCACGAGAGGATGGGTCGAGGATTTGGAGCAAACATTGTTGGTTATATTGGTGACGAGATTTAAGAAAAGAGTTGTGATAGAATTTTGTATGAAATTCAATGGTGGGTTGGACTCTAACATTATGATTGTTAAGGTTGAAAAATGAAAACTATGTCTGACCAAACCACAATCAAATTTAGAATTATATGAATACTTGTCAGTGGTGGAATGTTATGTTGGTCTTTCATTGTAAAAACTATTTAGGGTAAAAATTATGCCTAGCTCATGGATTCCATGCTTAAAAAATTATGTTAATTATTTGTGTTCTTGGGTTTCCTAGTTCCAAGTTGAAGATTGATCTAGGCATTTGTTTCTCTCTAGATGGATTTCTCCTTAATGTTGAAATGTCTAGTGTAGCATGGAAGCAGTCTAGATTCATTGGTTTCTTCTTATTTGTTGATTCAATTTGGGTAGGAAAGGAAAGTGTGTCTTTATGTAGATGGTTACAATGTGAGTTAAACCCCCAAGATTGTTGTGGGGGTCTCTTTGAAGCATTGGAATGCAGTACACATCCATCCATTCAATGTACCAAAATTTACTAGGATCACATGTAAATGCTTATGCAATTATAGACTATTTGGTGTAGGCATTTTAGGGAGTATGAGTGGAGTGAGAGATTATGTCTCTCTTGCATTTCTTATATTTTGGTTTGTAGGATAAAACCATTTTTCCAGATATTTCTTCTTGGGTTTTTGGGGAGCTAGGATTAATTGATTCGATCCATATTTGTAGGAATTCTCCTCTACTTAGTATATTTTACAAAATACATAGCATCTTTAGGAGCTAGGAACCATCGATTGATCCAAAATGATTATGAAATGAGCAAAGTGAAAATGTTAAGTTTAGAGTTTGATAAAGTTACCAAAGTAACAAAGACTAAAAATCCTTCCAAGGTGACAAAGTTGGGAGGATTTGTTTGTGGAAGATGATGCCTAATATGTGGTATGTAGAACTAGCAATAGGAGAAAGAAAATTCCATGCAGGATGCAATGGAAACCTTGTACGGGGACACATTCCTTGGATTGGTTCCCATGCAACTAAAGTCCATGTTATACCATTGCACATAACTCTTCAGGTCGAATTCCTTCCCTATCTACTTTTCTCCCTTAATATTTTATATCTTTTAGGGAAGTATTGAGATGTAAGAATATATATCATTCAATTCCGCAACCCTCGTGCTTCTTTAATTATCCATGATGAATTATATAAACTAGGTACATTAATGATGAAGGATGTTGGTTCCTTTTGAATATCTAGAATATACATGAAAGAAATAAACTCAATTCTTCAATCACGATCACAATTGTTGTTTTGAATCTTTGATTGGATGGTTATAGACATAGGACAATTAGAAAGATTTTTGTTCAAAATTGGTTGATGATTAGTTAATCATAACTTTCTCTTCAAAATTGGTTGATACCCAGTTAATCATATCATTAGCTTGTCTTTTATGCAGGGTTGGGTCCAACTTGAATTCCAACCATGTTTTTCAATGAAAAATGCATTGGTGAGAAGAAAACCAATGGAGAAGACTTCTTCATCCTCAAGAATCTATCACACCCATCAACTGACGTTGGAATATAGTTTCATTCTTCAGTTTCTCTTGACAAATTAGTGTCCCAGTTCCATGGTACTAAATATTTTTATGTAAATTAATGCATCCCAATGAGCTGTAGTTCGTGATGAGATGTCATGTTGATGCATGATGTGCTAAAAATTAATCCGTCAAACTTAAGACATGGAGGAATTCAATGAGGAATTCATGAATCAATGTAATATTAAATTCTCTTTAGCATTAATCCATTTGCAGCTTTTAACACCAAATGTTATATGGATCTTTCCTAATGTTTAAGTTTCATCTCAGGAAAATATGAACAATGTGATAACTTACCTTGAGGCCAAATTAAAACACAAAGTATCTAATTGGTCGACCTAAAGTGAAATAATTTTTTTTTAGGACATCCTAAAACTAGAAGAAAATTAGTTTGATTTGATTATCCAAACTAATGCTAATGAAAATCATAAGACAACAAGCCAAGCACTATAGTTCTTTCTATAGTAGGG
The DNA here is from genome assembly GCA_010110895.2 of Picea sitchensis. Lineage (NCBI taxonomy): Eukaryota > Viridiplantae > Streptophyta > Pinopsida > Pinales > Pinaceae > Picea > Picea sitchensis. The sequence continues at coordinate 298,884 of SNQJ01S0003779.1, read as the reverse complement.
ATAAATAATTGGCTAAAGTCATGAGATCTATTTTATTGTACCCATGGACCATGCTCATAATTGAAACAATAGATTATTGGAAATGCACGTGCAACTGAGAAGCTTAGGAATAAGGGTGTTAGAAAATGTACCTCCACACTAAACCTACTAGAAGAGAGGAAGACATATTTAAATAAGAAAGTAAATGACAAAGAGATCACACAATACATAGAGATTTCACCCTATAAACCTAAACAGAAAAACCAACATTCCTTGAGCGCCTTTGTTTCTTGTTGTTTTATTCATTCAGAATAAAGGGTTACATGACTAACCTTGGTCTACACCTAAGACACAATCATCATCATACCCTATTTATTTCATATGAACAACCCTGCAACCAATTAATCTTAGATATACATGACCAACAACCTCTAACAGATTGATATAAGTATTAACCCGATGATTATATTTTATAGTATTACAACACACCTTATTTATAGTAGGAAAAAGCCTAAATAATGGTGCCCAAAAATGGTTACATATCCACCCAGATCATTGGCTACAAATCCCATGAATCTCAGGATTATGTTACAGTTGAATACTAGTCGACCTCCATTTGGTATTCATATGGTTTCCGTGTGACCCTCTATCGACTTCTTGTCAGCTGACCTCTTGAATTATTGTCGATCACTTCGAATTCTAATTTTCCTCATTGATCACTTCGACCTTCGACTTTCACCGCAAGGAATATAACAACCCAACATTATCCCACTTGTTGTCTTCTTTGCTGAAACATGAGAACATGAACTTTTTTTCACAAACCCAAGGAAGTAATTCCCATTGTCTCTATTCACCAAGAGAACTTCACAACTCTCATAGACTTGTTCAAAGAGTCTGCTATGTTATCCAACATGTCTACTTTCTCCAATAATACCTTGTTAATTTACACCATGTCTCTCATGAAATGGTATTGTAAATAAATATGCTTTGTTTTGGAATGACAAGTCAGGTTCTTTGCTAGAAATATTGTGCATTGACTATCACAATTTATCTTCATAGCTCTCTGCTCAAACCTGATTCTTGAACACAACCGTTGTAGCCCTACTGCTTCTTTTATTCCATGAGAGGATTCCATTTATTTATCTTATGTTGTTGACAAGGCTATGGCCACCTATCACTTACTCATCTAGCTGATTTTTCCACTGAACATCTTGAACACATATCCACTGTTCGACCTTTGTCAATCCATATCTCTAGCCCAGTCGACGTCGAAAAATCCATGTACATCTACTTTACTATCAAATCTAGGTTTCTCTTGGTAGCATATAGAATAATCTTTTGTTCCACACAAATACCTGAAAACTCTCTTGATAGTTTTCCAATCCTCTTTTCCAGTTGTTGTCATGTATCTTCTCAACACTCCCACTACATGGGAAATTTCTGGTTGAGTGCAGACCATTGGATACACTAGACTACCAAAAAAACTTGCATAGGGAACACTTTCCATGTCCTCTATTTTATCATGTGTCTTTGGACATTGTTTAACATTTATCCTTTCTTCCATAGGAATTGGCACCTTCACAGGTTTGAAATCCCACATGTTGAAATTCTTCAAGATTGCTTCAATATATTTCCTCTCGTTCAACCAAAGTTTTCTAACTTCTACATCTCTCTTGATCTCCATTCCCATAATGAATTTACCGATATCCTTCATGTCGAACTTGGAGGATAACTAATTCTTCACCTCTTTTATTGCATCCATGTTACTTCTAATTAGCAACATGTCATTGACATACAATGCTACATATATAAAACTCCCACCTTCTTCCTTGTAATACACACAATGATTATGGTTTCTTCTCAAAAATCCCAAACTAAGGATGTATGTGTCAAAATTTTGGTACCACATCCTTGGTGATTGCTTTAGACCATAAATGAATCTTTTCAATTTTCACACTAGCTCTTTCTTGCATTTATTACAAATCCTTCAAGCTGTTTCACGTAGATTTTTTCTTCCAGGTCCCCATGTAGGAACGGTGTCTTCAAATCCATTTTATATATTTTGAGATAAATTTGCAACCATATAAATTAGTACTCTAATGGAAGTTAATTTTTCAACAAGGGAAAAATATCACCCAAGTTGACTCCTTCGACTTGGGAATATCCTTTTTCCACTGTTGGATAGGCATTTTGGTTAAGTTTTGGGATCTGTTTTAGAAGAAGTCAAAGAATAAAAGGAAGTTAGAAGATGAACCAGAGCGCATGACATGAGTAGACTTTAAGGAGTCAAAGAACGTGACAGAAGGATGCGAGACAGAGCAACGCGCAAAAGGCAGAAAATAGTTATAGACTATTAGGATTTTGGGGACATTTTGTCCACTTTGTAACAAGCTCAGCCCTATTTTGATTTATAAATATTTAAATGGTTTTGGGTAGATGGGTTTTAAATTTGTAGAGGTTTCAAATGTTAGTGAGTTTGAGGTTCTAGGGGTTCAACATATGAGAAGTTCTTGATTTTTGTTGTGTACGTTGATTCGATCAAAGGAAGAAGTTTGAGGTAGGACCAAGGAATGAAGCTCGTGCTGTAGCAAAATGGCTAGGAAGGTTTAGGTAATGTTACTGTTACATATTTTGTATTACAGTGCACAACTGTAAGGGAATTATTAATGACTATTAAAAAAATCCATTCATTGTGGACATAGCCCAAGTTGGGTGAACCATGTTAAACTTGTGTGTTGTGATGCGTTGTCTTTGGATTCTATGATTTTTAATGGTATGGTTCAATGATGATATATGCAGAATGCATTGTTTATGTATGATGTTATAATTTTTCTCATAAAATATGTTAAATTCTAAGTAAATTTTAAGTAATGGGAAGTGTGCACATGGGTAAATGGTAGTAAGAACATGAATAATGCCTCACTTCCCTTAATCACTAAAAAACCTTGGTTCTTGTATCCCCTCTAGATGCCTTGGTGAGACTTCACTTTATCTATAGGTGATTCCGAAAGGGTTGGTGTCTAAGGGTTTTGTTGGTATATAGATGATTAACTACATGTCTTCCCACTGTGCACCAAAAAATGGTTTTATTGAATAAGGAACTAGAGGTTAAGGAAAATGCCACGACAACGAAAGAGACCTTCGAGAAATTCATGACACACTGGAAGCAGGCCTGGGTGGCTCGGGATGAGCCACAAGTGAGTGTTGGGGGACTGTTAAATAGGAATTTTGGTTAAGTTTTAGAATATGGGCCAGAAGAAGTCAAAGAACAAAAGGAAGTTATAATATGGACTAGAGCATGTGACAAGAGCATACTTTAAGGAGTCAAAGAGTGTGATAGAAGGATGCACAACGTAGTAGAGTGAAAAAAGAAGAAAACGATTATAGACCGTTAGGATTTTGGGGACATTTTATCCACTTTGTAACATTCTGTTGATGGGTATTAAATCCCTTGATTCAACAACAGGAACCAAACCTACCACCAAGGCCCAATTAGACTCTCCAACGTTTGAGATGGAATGGTTCTCCATATCTTGCGATCCAACCAATTTATTGATGGGATTTGTGTTTTCTTGTGAAGGGTCTCCCTTCAAGTAGGACTATTATTTTCTATATTTTCTCTTGAGTGGGGCTATTTTGAGAGACGCAAGCCAACATAAGCCAACTTGACAAGTAACAGGATTGAATTTCAACTATTGGGAAGAGGCTGAGCTTGGGATAACCCACTGCTCAAGCATGCAGACAATAATTCTATACCAAAGGGCCTAGTAATAATACATTAACCAAATGGGCATGCAATTACTTCCTAAGAATATAACTAACAGAAGTAAAAAACATATGTAACCAAGATCATGGCAAGAAAAATAATTCATCTACCATAACATTCATTACATAACAACACAACGATTTATCTTCATCATTAAAGAAAAGAACATCAAAACAATGCACCAGATAACTTGACAACATAATCGGTTTCTCTTACTCATTTACTACATCATTCTTGGAACATGATAGGAAGTAATTCTTCTCCAACTCCAATCACATGCATCTGATGAAAATAGCTTGTCTTTGGTCCAGAAGGACTTCTCAATTCATTGCAGCCTCAAAATAATCATCAACAAACCAAAAAAAGGAATAGTTCTTACAACAACCACCGACCCTGGTTAATCGGTCGATGTCTTTATTTATAATATAAAATTCAAATGTAATTAATGGCTAAATACAATTCAGTCCAAACAAAAATTTCCATGTGGCATGATCATTCAACAGTTTCTTTCAACAGTCCACTTGAGATGTCTCTTGAAAAGGGTGACTTCTTTCATATTCAGACAAGCTGATAAAAAAATCTTCATAGGTTTGAGCCCATGGGAACCTGTGTTGTTCCATAGGGGAAACATATACTCCTCTGATATCCACTGCATGCGTTCAGTACTTTACCAAACTGGATTTCAATTGTTGCATCATGGCTTGAGCTCTGATCAGGTATCCTGCTAATTGTTGCACTTGCCCTGGATTTGCATCGGTGACCTTTGCACACTCTTCAACCCAAAGAGAGTCTTGTATGGAGTGCATATTGAACACATCGCTCAGGTTAGTGAATTCATCGAGGGTGCCGAATTAGGGGAGACCGACATCTTTCATTAGTTTATTAATTTTACCCCAGTGTTTCTGACACTTGGCCCATTGCTTTTGGATTTCTTGGTGTGGTTCTCAGGTCATCGTCGCCCAATATTTGACAGATTTCTTCATGCGGTCGAGACTACTTTTTCTAACCAACCGAATGCCATGATTTTCCTTTTCTCGACCCTACTGAACTGCCTCAATGTATTTGAGTCTTTCTACCTTTTGCTGTTCCTTTTTGTGCCACCTTTCCATTTCTTTGCATGTCGTGAGTGCCATGAGAGTATCCTCCTAGAACTCGACTATGTTCTCAGTTAATAGGTTCCTTTTCTTCTTGAACTCATTATAAAATCCGTTGAAATCATCCTTAAGATACACATTGGTCTATGTAGATCCTTTATAGTATTTAACAATATGGTGCAGGTGTTAGAGCTCTTCCTGGGTGTTGGCTAGTTCCTTTTCATCTCTCCTGGCTCTATCCTGAGCGACATCTAAGAGGGATTTTCCTACACCGATCATTTTGGACATGTGAGCGTCTGCAGTGCTGATTAAGTTCTCTTCTGTGGTAACCACTATGGATTGATCCAAAGTGATCCTTCGCCTTTTCTAAGTCCTTTGAACGATGGCCTTCCTCTTTTGATCGTAGGAGATTACATAGATGTCCGATACTTCGTCTACCGTTCTGGTATCTGTTGATCTCCCCATGAGAGGTTGTTTCTCAAGCTACCTGTGGTGTATATTTGCTCAGGAGTGGGCTCTCGAATTTATTCTCTCTATTTTGTAGATCTGACCTCTACTTGTTGTTCATCTGGGACTTGAATATTGGGCATAATGGAGGCATCGGGTACAAACTCATTGCTTACTTGCTCGTCGATCGTAGAACTACTGATTTTCTTTTGTGGAGTTTTTCCACTTGGTATTGCTTCTGCTTCCTGTCTGTCAGACTCTCTTGTGTCGAGGCCACCTTCAGACCCTATTTACTTTTGTAATACCTTCTTGTCTTGGACCTCAGGCTCAGGGGAAGTGGTTTTCTCGGTACCATTTTCCTATTGGACTCGCACCGGGGTGCCATGAGCAGGTTTTGGACTCTCGTCATATTTGTAAATATGTGTAAGAGTGCTCAAGGGATTGGGTGCTTGTGTCTCTATCGAGACCTGAACTATCTCTGGTTGAGTTGTCCCTTCTTCCGAAGGATCGATCAATGATGTTGTGGGTTCAGGGTTTCCTAACCCATGGGCGTTGTTGGGTATTTTGGACCCAGGATGGATACTTTGAACAATAGTTGAAACTACAGGTCCTATGAAAAGATATGAGTCATCCTACATCCATTTCATCAATAGTTTAGTTTGTTGAAGTAACAACATACCCCTTTCTCATGCAGCTTGATCTTCCGGGAGATCCTTGATTTGTATCGGGGATTCCTGATGAGTTCCTGTAGCTTCAATGTCTTCTTCGGGATCACTTATTTTCTCATCCAATTCATATGCAACTGCTCCTTCCAGGTGTCGGCTAATTTCTTGAACTACCTGCTCCAGAAACATTGCATGTTCTTCGTAGCTCATATCTCTAAACTCGGTTCCTCGAGGATTAGCTTTCCTGGACACCACCACATTCCCGTCTTGGGAGTTCTCAGTAAATATTTCATCCTTGAACTAGTCATGGGCATAGGACCAACAGGATGATACCTACGACACATGCTATAGAACCAATCCCTTGGGATCATGTTTGTGAAATCAGTCAGTTTGGAACCGAAATTCCAATTGACCTAGCCCAAGTTGTTTAGCATGCATGGTATCTTTGACCATGCTGAATCCGATATGAAACCCATACAGTTTGAAAGACTGCTTCTTGTATTTTTCTAAAGTTGCATTGTATCCTTGCAGGATGGTTTGATATCAAATTTCCCCTAACACTAGCCGGTCAGGAACATAAATGCATAATAAGTGGGGTGCCCCTGTGACGTCGAAAACCCTGATGTAGATTTCTCGTTCATCTAAATACTAGTGGCCAATTTTGGTCATAACCTTCTTTTCTTCATTTGACAATCTAGGTCATTCTTTCTTGAAGAGAAAGAAGTACGTGCATGCAATAAACCGATCACAGATAACAACACATGATTTCTTGTACCTATTTTCCCATAGGATGCTGAAGTATACATGGATCGCGAGCTTCGAAGAGTGTCGATTTAGGTTGATCCCAATGAAAGCGTTCCTAGTGCAGATGACATCCAATAGATATGAGGCCATGTAGAAGGCGGGGGTATCTCCCTCCTTTGGCACCTGAGCTTGTTTTATGCAGGTGCTCAACTGCTTGGAGATGATGGCACCCTAATTGAAGCCTGTGCCTGAAATGGCGACTGTAAAAGCTAGAGGCATCCAAGTCTCTGAAAATTGGGACCAATCTTTCTCCCTGTATAAACTACATAGTAGAGCCATGAGATATATGTATGGTTCCCTGAGATTGGTTGTTGGATACCATCCAACAGTCCGGTTTGTGAATTTTTTGTCTTCTCTCCACTAAAACGACATGATTTTTCTGGTATCGTGTGACGAATAGAAGCTCAAGAAGAAATCAATGCTCAGCTTTAGCTCAAAATCTTTGAGCTTATATTAACTCTGAACCTCTGATGGCAGGAAGACTCTGACACATTCGTCGTTATCATCATTAATCAAACATTTTTGGGTGTCAGTGTGGTCAATAATCCATTTTAGGAGCTCAATGCAAGGAAAGACTAGAGACCAGATTGCCACCAGGTGTAGATAAGCTTTGCGAATGTTGGGGAGGACCTCGTCGTCGAGTTTCCTTGTTTCGAGATCGCTATGCGGGGTATATTCGAGAGGTTCTTCTTTATTTATTTTCTTGAAAATTTCTTCCCAACGAGGAAATGCCACCTTGTCTCCAATACTTGCCTCCATATCTCCGAAAGCTGGGGGCTAGACAAAGGGATCCTTGGTGATTCTCTTAATAACATATACTGTCTTGGGAGAGAATTCTAATTGTCTCGCAACTAATGGGGAGGATCCTTCTCCTACTTTTGATTCTTGCAGCTTAGGGGCTCTCGACGATTTCTTGGTGGAAGGCTTCTTTAGAGGCATTGTTCCTACAATTTAAAATGCCATTTGAACATGTCTACATAGCAATGTTGGGTGTGGACATGTAACAATGGAATGCATGAAAACCATTAGTAGATACATACATGTAACACTTGCTATGATAATTGCTTAATACTCACTGAACTTTGGGCATTTTCTTCTGGGTTGTTGGCTTCACTCTTCTGTTTGCTCTAAATTTCTTGTTGTGAAGAATGGGACCATGCACAATGAATCGAACATGATATAACTAGAGAGGTACTACTAGTCATATCAATGAGTTAATATGAGTAATAAATGTAAATTCAAAATAAATTACCCTCAAATTTCTGCAAATAAACCTTAACTAGTTGACGACGGAGGCACAGGAGAAGATACATTGTATTGGTGGGTTGAATAGATTCTTTTGATTCGTGCACAAATTAATAACTAATGCGCGATCTACGAATTAACTACCATCTTTGAATGCGACATATCTAACACATATGGAGATAAAACATCTTGTCGCGTCACATCACTCCGGTGTAGGGATCGGGGATCGACTGTTTACTCCTTACCTCTGCGCGGTGTTTACTATTACACTTTTTCTACCGAAACTGAATGGATCGGTATTCGACGAAATCCTTCATGAGGTTGTTCAAAGGAAATAAATGCTTTCATCGGCCAACACCGATGAAGGTCGGTACTCGACTACTTTGACTTTCAAAACGATTTTCACCACCTTTATCTTTCGCCAATGCCGAATTTCTCAAGTGAGTGGGGGGAAATCTTGGGTCGTTGATTCGTGTAGATAGTTGATGAATAAGATTGAGTGGTACCCAAAAAGAAAATGTTCATAGATTGTTTTAGGGTGTGTTGAGTGCTCAACACATTCTTAGCCCTATTTTGATGTATAAATATGTAAAGGGTTTTGAGTAGCGGGGTTTCAAATTTTTGGAGGTTCGAAATGTTAGTGAGTCTAATGCTCCAGGGGTTTGACATATGAGAAGTTCTTGATGGTTTTTGGGTAATTTGAGTCGAGAAAAGGAAGAATTTTGAGGTATGACTGAGGAGTGAAGCTTGCACTAAAGCAGAATGACTAGGCAGGTTTTGGTAATGTTATTGTTTCATATTTTGTAGCAAAGTGCGCAGCTGTAAGGGAATTATTAATGACTAATAAAAGAAGCTAGTCGTTGTGGACATATCCCAATTTGGGTGAACCATGTTAAACCTGTGTGTTGTGATGTGTTGTCTTCACATTCTATGATGCTTAATGGTATGGTACAATGATGATATATGCAAAATGTGTTGTTTATATATGATGTTATAATGTCGCACATAGAATATGTTGAATATTAAGTAAATATTAGTAATGGGAAATGGGAACATGAGTAAATGGTAGTAAGCACATAAATAATTCCTCACTTCCCCTCATCAGTATAGAACCCTAGTTCCTACAACCCCTCTAGATGCCTCAGGTGAGACTTCACTTGCTATGCAGGTGATTCTGAAAGGGTAGGTGTCTAAGGGTTTTGTTGGTATATATATGATTAACCCCAGGTATTCCCACTGCACACCAACAACCACCGGTCAAGATTTTAATTTCTTGACTTGACCTACTGTGTTCATATTTTTATTGAACACCCACTTTCTTCCGACAAGATTTATTCTACTAGGTAAGTTGAAAAAATCCAACATCTCATTCTTGTGCATGGATTCCATTTCTTCAACCATGGAATCCTTCCACATTCTACCTTCTGTCGAGTCAGCTGCCTCCCTCACTGACTTGGGCTCCTCATCAGTGGAAGTTAACACAAATGCAAAACATAAATAAGGAAGTCTATACCTTTTGATTGGTTTTCTTACTCGTTTATACCTCATTACAATGTGGGTTGGCTATTCCACATATTCATCTAATTTAGTCGACTCATATGAATAATCTTCTTCATTCCTCAGTTCAAACCTCACCTTCTCTAGATTTTTATTTGTTTGAACCACTTCAAACTTACCTCTAACTTCTCTGAAGACCACATCTCTATTATACATTATTCTCCTTAATGCAAGATCCCAGAGCTTATATCCTTTCATTCCTTCTTTGTAGCCAATGAAAATACACTTGACTTCCTTGTTGTCCATCTTGTTCCTCTTTTCCTTGGGAACATGCACAAATGCATCATAGACAAATAATTTGATATGTAAAATTGAAGGCTTCTTTCCAAACCATACCTCAAGTGGAGTCATGTCTACTAGTTCCAATGAAGGAGACATATTCACCAGATATTTTGCAGTGTTGCCTACTTCTGCCAAGAATTCTTGTGCAAGCCTAGAACCACTAAGCATGCTCCTTAGATTATCCATCAATGTTATTTTCATGTTTTTGGAAACTCCATTTTGTTTTGCGGTATATGGTGTAGCATTTTGGCGTTCTATGCCACACTACTTGTAGAACTATTCAAAACCCTTTCCACAAAATTCACCACCATTGTTAGTTCTCATCACCCTAATATTCTTATCTTTCTTCTTTCCACAAGAGATTTAAACTCTTCGAATTTATCAAAAACCTATGATTTCTTCCTCAAGAAATTTATTCATGTCTTCCTAGAAAAACTATCTATTAAAGAGACATAATACATCGATCCACCAAGTGAAGGGAATGTTATAGGCCCGAACACATCATTATGAACCAATTTTAGAATCTCATTTTCCCTTGTCACTCTTGATGGGAACCTAACCTGATTCTATTTTCTATATATGCAATGTTCACAAAAATTGACTTCTAAATTACTTTCATTAAAAACTCCGACCATACCCTTTTTAAGCATAGATTGAAGTACTTTTTCTCCAATGTGTCCCATCCTCTTATGCCATAATGTGGTTGGGTCAAATTGATGAGAACTTATTGATTTGGTTTGAATTGACTCATTCTAGGATGAGTCAAGTTGAGTCGAAGTTGAGTTGACTTCAAGAACAACATTTTTTTTGCATCCAATCAAGTCGAAATTCCCTAAAAGCTTATATAGGCTTTCAATCCAGAATCCTTTCATTAAGACCATCGTACCTCGAAGAATTTTTCACATATCCTTCTAAAATAGAGTGTGCACTCCTACATCACTCATCTTGCTAACATATATCAAATTTCTTTCCAAACCTGAAATATGTATTGCACCTAAAAGGTTTCTACTCCTCCCATCCTATAGTATCAATTGGACTTTTCACTGTCTAACAATTTTGATTGTCGATTCGTCCCCTAAGAACACATACTCTCCTTCATATCTCTCATCTTCTCATAACCATTCTTTGTGAGTTGTCATATGATAGGATTCTCTCGAGTCAATCAGCCAAACATATTGATTTGACTGTGTATTGGTCTACGTTAGATACAAATCACCTCCTTTATCTGGATTAGTATTTATCTTAGTCGAATGCTTCTCATCAAATCCTGTGCTAACTTCCATTACCTTCGAATTGCAGTCCTTTTTATAATTCCCAACTTTATCACATTTCCATCATGTTCTCATTGAATAAACTAAGGATTTATATCTATCCTTTTGTTATGGAGAAAATATATTGGGTGGACAATAATATATCCCTAGTATCTTCCTATTGATCCTAGACAGATAAAGGGTTACATTTATATTTCTTTCCTATATCTAAACAAGAAATTTCTTTTTATACAAAGAAGAGAGAGAATGGTATACCTTAATTCTGAAGGGTTTTGTCCTATGTCTTGGATGTTGAATATCTTGAGTTCCATATCCAATCCTTGCAACCTACTCCCTGCACACAAGAAACAAAAAACACCAATCTACTTCTTCTCCTAGTGCTAGAATCACCAACTTAATTTAGATCTAAATTGATCTATTCATTACAAGATCATCTCTAAACATTCATGAACATAACAAAAATATTTATGGGGAAAACCGATGATATATTATCTCAAAATGAAAATAATACATCAACCATCATACCTTTAGTGTATATTCATCCTCCTCGACCCATTGCTCCTTCCCCCTCCTTAGCTTCCCAATCAAACTAGGAAATCTGACTATAGTTGTTGTAAATGGAGAAACATCTATGTATTTGCATAGGATGACTTTGTAAAAAATTCTTCATCCTCATGCTCAAGACTTACCTTCTTTATATATATCCTTGGAAGAGGATTGGGAGAGCTTCTAGATATTTTAGACACCAATGGATACTTGAATGACGTGAGTTCTAAGTCTCATTCCATGAATAACCAACTCATCCCTTTCTTACCACTTCGAAACTCCATGAATATAGAAGGTTGTAGCGGTCATCACAAGTTGTACCATAGATGACCAATAATGCATCACTTGTTTTCCTTGTATGACAAGTGATGACCCTAAAAACTGACCTAAATCCCAAGCTAGAGGTGTGTCTTGGCTTTCATCTTCTGCTAGATTCCCTTCTAACCTATAGGATGAAAATTAAGTCTATAACAGACGCCCCCTAATGTGTGAGGCTAGGAAAGGAATGGATGGATGAAAAAAATTACAATAACATAATGTTTATGAGGCAGCACGAGGAGAGATAAAATAGGTTTGCTGGTCAAAGAGGACCTGCAATAAAAAACCAAGGATGAAAACATATATAGAACACCCTTAGGTGACATACTCAAAATTTGAAGAGTAATAAAGCATGGCCTCCAAACAATACACTACGGATCCATGACATGAAATGTAGGATCATGGCCACAAAATAATACATGGTGGATCCATGTCATCAATAATATTATAGCCACGAGCCAACACAATCTAGATATATGTCATCAATAAGATCATAAATATGAGTAAATACAATTTGGATCTATGAAAAAACATATACATCACAAATACAACGAGCATTAAGGAAAGTTCCCCCGAAGTATTCAAAGTACAAGTGAGATACTCCATTGCAACTTGGGAGGGGATATTGTAAAGGAATGAGATGACCCATAATCCCAAGGCCTTCGTCCCAAAACCCAATGGTATGAATCTAGAACATGTGAATAGATGAGTTGATGTCAATCATGGTAGAAACTTTCTGATTACCGATCATTGATGTATACCATTAACATACGCAAGGGGACCCATCGATGAGGAAGATGGACCCCAAGGCACCTAGTACAATCTAGAGAGTATGAATAAATGAGATTATGTCAAACACTCATAGAATCAATCGATAAATATTCAATGATACAAACCCACTATCGATCATGAGGAGGCCTAATACTAAGGACTACAAGCTCCAAGGTACTAGCTGGTTTCTAGATCCCTCTCCTAAATAATGTGTTGAAGTTGATATGAAGATATACATCGAATGAGGGATTCAATGTGTCCCCAATAAATCGACATGAAATATACATCGAGAGATTATTTCAAGAGAGGGTATCATCAAGTACAACTGACATAGATATGCCCAAATCATAAAGTCAACAAAATAGAAAATGGCCAACTCAAGCTTAAACTTCCCTTGAACATATAGCATGACACAATTGTGACTTGGAAACATGACACAAGATCTTGATGAATATAGTGCAACAATGCAGGAGGCATTAACACACTCTCCATGGTGTTTGGAAGAGTTAAAAAATAGAGGAGTATCATTGACTCATATAACTAGGATGACTCTTAGGCAAGCTAAAACCCAACTGTATGATGATGACTCAAATAGGTGCCATGTTCGAGGGAAACTCGATTGACGTCGCCATTTCAAAAATAGATCAATGGTGAAAAATCTCCACTCTTTTTTGTTTTTTTTGTGTCTCCTTCATGTCTGAGCATGAAAAAGAGATAAAATTATGCTCAACAATGTCTTTTTCGTTTAGTTTTAATCATCTGGAAAAAGATATAAAAGTGTACTCGATAGTATCTTTTTTGTGTTTTTTTACTAGTCCCAAAAAGAGATAAAAAAGTACTCGTTTGGAGAGAATGAGTGGATTAACAACATGCTCCTATGTTCCAAGAGCATGGAACTGACCTTTAAGAAAGATTAATGCAAATGGTACTGGCAAGTGAGATCCAATCTTAGCATCTATTCTCTCCATGGGTATATGGATGAAAAATGAAGGCCAAATAAAGCAAGAGGTGGATGGTCAAAGGATACTGCAATAGCGGTAATCAAGATCTGGGAAAACAAAACTATAGTGACAAGAGGTATGACGCAAGAAGCAAATTCATAAGTGACCATTAAGAAATAAAATTATGGCAACCCCCTCGGGATATGGCCATAATATAGATGAAGAGAGGAAGTGAGTCTCAACATCAAGACATGATGGAGCTACAAGAGGGTTCTCTAGCCTACGGGGAATTAAAACATGGGCACTAGATGGAAATCAAGGTGCTAACTAGTGTTTCCATGGAGACTAGGAACTTCCAAAAAAGTTACGATGTGAAAAAATGGAGTGGATAATGTTGTAACTTGGAGGGATCGAACCTAAGGAATGTGTTGGAAAAATGGATGGTAAATAATGCAAATCATGGATGCAAGGAAAAACCTATTCCTGTATTTCAGTTTGAGAATGCATACCTTAAGTTCATTGGAAGTACCCATTTATGTAAAAAAGAGTCCTCGTAATCCCTTCAACAAATGTAAACTAGATTTTAGGGTCAAAACGCATAGTGAAATCTCAAAAAAAGGAAAATATTTTTGTATTTTTTGGACATGATATATGTGAAACAAAAAGCACTCATACCACACACCTATGTACAAGGAACTATGTAGTTTGATGGTTCATGAAAAGTAGATCCCATTATTAGGCTTCGACCAAGGATCTAGATCATCACCAATGAACTCATGAGCCTTTGTTGGCATCATATGGCACGCCATGACTAGGCCATGCAACATATAAATGGATCTTTTCAACTGAAGATACTCATGTTGAGTGGTTTTGTGAGCTATGGAGTCTCTTTGATGGGCTCCATCAAGATATAAAGGAAGTACAAAACATGAATATTTGACAAAAGGGGAAGCAGATAATTTCGTGGAAAGTTCTAAAAAAGATAACCAAGGTAGAAAATGGTCAAGACTAGGATGTTTATTAGATGCCCCAACAAATGCCCCTAGTCTTGGATCAAGAATCATCATGCTAAATCTCATTTGTTGCAAATAAAGAAAATATGATTGATGTGTCACCTCATCCTTTGATGTATTGATTAAAGCCATGATTCTAGGATGGCCTCATTTGAAGGAAACTTAGTATCTAGGAAATCATGTGAAATTGAAGAGTCAACAACCCGTATAGGCAGAGTAGGATGATCACATTCCATATCAGGATGGAGTTGTTGAATAGTATCATTTGATGCTGAAAATATTTCCAAAGAGGAAATCTCAATAGGGGTGTGAGGCATGGATTCTCCATATCATTCAACATAATCCAAATGAAGTACCACCCAAGGATCAATACACTCAAGGGATCCACTATTAAATGATGAAATCATGTTGATAGGAGTAATTTTCATAATAGGAGGTGGTGGGGGAAGGGGCAAAATTCCCATAAGTGAAGGATATTTAAACATCCTCACACCCACATTCCAATATTCCTATTAGGTATCATCGAAAAAGGGTACATTAGACCCCACATTGGATCCAAGGTCTGGGGTAAAAATGGGATTTGATCAATTGTCAATATTTTCCCTTGATGAGGGAAGCGTAAGACCCTAAATACTAAAGAGAAAATTGTAGTCATATCGTATAGAACCAAGTGTTCCTAAGTAACATATTGTACTTAAGAGGTGTATTGACAATCTCCATAGCAACAGAGACAATGTTACCACCTAAATCAATGGGTAAGGTGTTGATTATCCCATGGGAATGGAACATATGTCCATCAATTGATTTCAATAATATGGAAGATGTTTCAATATTTGGAGAGCCAAGGGCCTTCCAATAGGACATAGACAAGATACACGTCAAGGTTCCTTCATCAACCATGGTTTGGAAGGTGTTTTTACCCATTGATCACACTTTGATCTAGAAGGTGACCTGATCGGAGAACCTATGATGAACTTAATTAGAATAAAAGGTTATCAAAATCAACTCGAAGGGATCAACCCCACTTATGGAAAAAAATAAGGATTTTTGTTGTGTTGGGAAGCTTTGGAGAAATTCAAGTGTAGACATGGCACAAGGTGTCTAGGCCAAGTCTTCCATAATACTGTAGTTGTGGCTAGCCCGTGAGTTTGGATTTTTCATTTTTCTCCTTCAGGGAGAAAAGTGGTGTATCAAAGGATGGATTCTTAGTCTGAAGAGGGCCACTAGGATGGGAAGAAGATGTTGATTCATGAATGACAAGAGTAGGCTCAAAATTTTTGTAGTTCTTGGTTCGAGTCTGCAAATTGAATTTTGGGTCACACATGAAAATAAAATTATTTGAGGAAGACCCCTCATGTTGAGGGGTACCTTTCATGCCCCCTTGTGGAGGGGAAGGATTTGTTGCAAACATTTGTTGAGGTTGAGGGGGAAAATTATGAGTTAGGACAATGGGTTTTTGGGTCCCCTGTTGTTGAGCCAAAAATTGATGGACCTCATCAATCTAAGGACACTGATGAGTAGTTTTTTCCTCCACACAAATAGTATAGGGGAACTAAATATTGTTTTCCTCTTTCATGCCCCTTCCTTGATTATTTTGGGTGGGAGAGGTCCCTTGCTTAATATTAGAGTTCTTCTTTTTATTCCTCTTCGTCTTTCCTCCATTTTGTTGAGAATTCTTCGGTTTTTTGTATTGAACCAAATTCACCTCGAAGGTCTGAATGGGGATCGATGCATTTAGAAAATTAGAGACAGAATCTAAAGAGTGTGAGGAGATAGACATGTGACCCATCTAGTCAGCTAACTGACCCATAGAAGGATGGGAAACAAAACCCACCACACCATCAGCACAGGGTCCTGGGTTTGGATTCTTTGGATCTGTCAATGGCCTAGGATCATGCAGGATAGTATCATAAAGGATGCTCGAATAAGTGTAAATAAAATTCAAGTGTTGGGCATGAATGATGGCCTTGTAAATGTGTTGAACCTACATAGAATAGATCTATCTAGAAAATACTACACACATTTGCAAAGAGAAATTGAGAAAGAAGAAGGAGAGAAAGAATAGAAGAATTCTCATTAACCGTAATGAATAATAAATAATTTACACATGATATACTCTGTATAAATCAACGAGTGTGCATTGGAGGAGAACCAATGAGCCATAGTGGTGGTTTAGAGTGATCTGGACACACACCAATAGTTAGGGGAGTTAAGTTCCACCTATTCTTGTCTCTCATAGAGTTACAGGAGTAAACTGCCACTTAACTGAGTTAACTAGTCAACCATTCTCCAGTTAACTGATTGAACAGAGTGTAGTGAGGAGTAGATCAAGGAATCAAGGGTAATGCACCAGTCTGGTGATGATCCCAAAGAAAGTATGCATTATCATGGTGATGATCCCAAATAAAGTATGCATTATCATGGTGATGATCCCAATGTTGCATGGTGATAAAACTATTGCAACATCTAGACTCAACTCAACTAGTCAAACTGAAGTGTCAACTGAAGAGAATATTCTCCAGGTGGAATATTCTCCCCTAAAAAATAGAAGACTAGATAATGACTAATTATGACTAATAAACAAGGAAAAACCTTAGGAAAAATAAATCTTAGGTGTGTGTCAAGTAACTCCTGTTAGCACTGTGTAAATTCTGTCCAGCTGAAATACAAACGACAGAGGTAACTGTTTCAACCAGCTTTAGAGTTGATGCACTAGCCTGCTCAAACTCAGAGAGGGATATCTCATGTCACTTGATATATATATGCAAATTGGTGGCTAGATTTGGTTTGTTTTGGGGATTTTTAGTAAATTTGTTGGCAAAGACGGGGGGAACACTATGGGCTATGGAGTCAAAATTATGAAAGTGAACGAAAACAATGCATTGACTGATAGAACTCTCTAGAGAACAAAGGATAAATAAGGTGATGAATCTGAGTAATTATTGAAATAAAAAGGTGTGTAGGAAGATGAATAAAACAGATAAATGCATCAGAGCATTACTGAAATGAATTCTGAATAAGTTAAGAACACAATCACATAGTTTAAATTTCTTAAGCCAAGAGCGTCACAAGACGAATTTTGGGCCTTTAAACTCTCCAATTTAAACAAAAGAAAATGTAAATGAAATGACAGGTTACAGGAAATACATATGATGAAAGGAAACAAAGCTCATAACACCACCCGTTAGAATATTTTCATAGAGACTTCAAAATCTTCTACATTTTTATTCAATTCAGATTCAAAAAATTTACAAATATTGTCTGATACAACCAAGAGGTGCTCTTGTACTTTTTCTAGCATTAATTAATTCAAGTCTCTTAGTACTTATATAATTTGATAAAAAAATAACCGAAACTGAAACGTTTCAGCTTCTGTAACAGTTTCGACTAACAATTTCAGTATACGAAATGATTTACAATAATTAGCAAAAAAGAAAACGTTTCAACATCATGAACAATCTCTCTAACTGCCTGACTGCTTCCACACCATTTGTTCCGCCCTGTGATTATGTTGGATATGGAATATTGGTGACAACTAGAGATCACATGTTGACCCCGAGAACATTGTACTTTGTCTTACCCAACCGCACGAGTTCTTTCCATTGTGTGCAGAGGGAATTTCATAATCCATCATCTCTTTAATCAAAATATCCAAGTCAATGCACATAGCATAGGACATGGTTGGCATGCTGACCTTCACTGTTTTGAACTTGTTTACAATTTCAAAATCCATAGCTAAATATTCTACCAAGCTAGGGCCTTTCAGACTTTCTTCCATATCTTCAAAATTAGAATGGTCCATTCTACATTGCATGAGGAGAGTGTGATAATTTTCTTGATTGTATAATGAACCTTTACCATCCCAAAATGATGGGAGACCTTTAGCAAACAATTGTTCAAAGGTGTCTTTAAACTACTGTATGATGTGCTCCATTTGCGCATCTTTGTTCTGGACCGATCTGAGCAAGTTGTGCTTGGCAATGATTCTCCTAACTGAAATGATTAATGTGGTCCTATCTTTCACACCGATGGTTTGAAGGTTGACAGTTGGTATAAAATTCAGTAATTCGATGGCATTTTGGGCCCATTCCAAGGGCTTCTTTTGCCAACACTTCATTTACAATAGTGCATCTGTTCCGAGCTGTAACAACCATGTTGTCTTTGTCGTTGATACAGTTAAGATAACTTCTAAACTTAGCAATTTCTGCAGCAAACATGTCCCATATTACATGTTTGGCTCCCTGCAGTAGCATTTTTCCCTTCAATCTGGTTTTTAGCTTGTTCACTCTTTCCTGCAGGTCTTGGTTTTCTATGTGGAGCTGAGCCATTTTCTCATCCTTCACCTTTATCTCATCTTTCAACTTTTCTAAGTTCTCTTTGAGACTCTTGATCTCACCTGTTTTCAAGCTCACCTGGGACATAGCTTGGACTAATCCTTCAACACTTGATCCAACCTCTATATTAGCAGGCATGATAATTTCCATGTTTTATGTCATTGCCTTCATTTGTGACCAATTCTCTTTATCTTTCTCTAATTGCAGTACTTTAGCCTTGTAGTCTAGTGCCTCTTGTCTGAAGGTTTCCTTCTCCTGCTCCAAAGCAGTTAATTCCACTGTCTACGGATGGTCTGTAGGTGACATCTTCAACTTTTTCTTTAGGCTTTGGATCATTTTTTCCTTTTCTTCTAGAGAATCTTTTAGCCCTTGTGGACCTTCAGAATCTAACATTTTTACCTGCGTCATCCATGCTTTGTTGGACTCCTTTTCCTGTTTCAGTTGCCCGTCTAGTTTCAATGCATGTGTTGTCAATCTTGCAACCTTCAAAGCTAAGCTTAGGTAATCAACATACAACATATCACTGACATTTCTGTGGAATTTTACTTTGTCAAGGGCATCGATGTTTTAATAATGTACCTTGAACTCAGATACCTTATCATTGTCAGCCACTGCAATGTTAAATGTCTTTTTCTCGACATATCTGAATGAGAGTAAGTGAGATTTACATTGGGATGTCCCTTCTACTTCAAGCAAAAGGTCCCTTATTTCATAGTTGGCCATACTCCCTTTCATGACATACTGATTTAACAAATCCTCCTTAGACTGGTAAACTGTCCCAGGTGTCTGGCCGAATATGTGTTTCCTACTGCCGAACACTTTCGTACTTCCTTTGTTTTGCGGCTTGTTTTATGTATTTGTTTCTTCATTCTTGGTTTTAGTCTCTGCCATCTCCATGCATGTATTCTCTTTCTGTTCTTCCTCTTCCAAGTCAATTATTGGAGAAGGTGATGTGGCTCTCATTTTCTTGAGAGTGTCTTGCTTGCTACTAGCCCCTAGGGCTTCTGAACTACTTCTCTTATTGAAGATGCCCATTTTAGGAGCTTTGACAATCAACCTAGGTGAGGGTTTTTGTGCTGGGCTTTGTTGAAAAGTAGGGTCCGTCTGTTTTGTTTGATCATGTTGCATGGTGACCTCCATCTCTATACAGGTCTCTAGATTGGCCAAATTATCTAATCCTTCAATGTACTCGTGCTCATAAGGGCCTTTTCTGCTTGCCAATATCTTCTTCGATATAATCTGATGTGGATCATATATTCTTCCTTGCAATTGTGTGAACCCAAATTCATTGAGTTTGGATTGAATCTGAGGCAAACAAGACTTGATCTTCACCACAAAGGGACCTACCACAAATGAGAATTTCATATTAGAAGCCTTATGTGCTTTGAGGAAATGCTCCATCTCTGAGATGACCCTTTGTCCTATAAATTCCAAAGAAAATATCCCGGGAGTCAGAAAAACTGGTAAAAGATGAGTTCGTTCCTAGCATCTGTATACCCAAATCACAATGGACTGAGTGAAAACAATCCAATCTCCCATCATGTTTTTCGGACTCGGCTGCAACAAAATCTTCATTTATTCTAGAACTCTTGGCATATCTGAACCAAAAATGAGACTGTATATCCTCGACATAATCGTGTTGATGAAGATGAGCATAGTGATCCTTTTACACTTGGTCGAAATGAAGGCAGTCTTCGAAAACTCAGTTTTGTTAGATCTCAGAAACATTCTCAACAAGTAAGAGTAGTATCTAAAGTGTCTTAATGAGCTGAAGTTAACCAGTTGTTGATGTATGATTTTTGCAATGAATTTATCAAAATTGATGCAGAATGACTGACCAGACAGGAAGAAAATCAACAGGAACCCTAACATGACCTCTACCACAAACCTGTCATTGTCTAACCCTATAATTTGACTCAGCAGAGAACACGCCCATTGGACTTTGATGATCATGACGCTTGTACTGGTAGGCAAGGATAAAGTCTATGAATGATGTTCAGGCTTGACTATGGTCTGCAAAAATAGGGTTTTTACATCGGGCAGGCATTCTCTATAAATCATGATCATTCTCTGTTCTTCAAAAGGCTCTGACACTATGGGGGAGGTGTCTGGTATGTAAAGAGTGTGCCAGAGCGACGGACCGTCTACTTTACACAAAACTTCTAACCCTAATTTGTTTAAAATGACTCTTTCTCCCAGGGAATATTGCTCTACACATTAGATTAAAAATTCGGGGAATGGGAAGACTGTTTCTATAATGTAAGGGGTGAAGGAGGCTTTAGCTTCTTCGAGAAAATTTATGTGGGATCCAACATTGTTCAACAAATTTGATTTAGACACAGAAATAGGTGAGACCATTGTCTCTATGTTGAAAATGTCAAAATCTCTGTCAATTAGGACTTCCTCCCTGGAGTAGATATCTGGTTCACTCAGGGATAAAAAAATAAGATTGGCAGCCATGGTAAAGAATACCTGATAAGCGGTGAAAAAATTGGTCTGGTTCAGTTCTAAACTTCAAAATTTGAATGGAAGCTTTGCGCCAAATTTCTGAACGTTTGAACGCTTCAAATTGTCATAGAATAATGCCAGGGGTTCCTCCTTTTATAGGTATCTATTGACATTAGGGGTTGGAGAAAAATGGCTTTGGATGAATCGCTTTTTGCCCTGATGTTCCTATGAGGGCACCACATGTCCATGATTTAAACCACGATAGTTTTCCCTAGTCAGCCTTCCGTCGGTTAATTATCGTGTTATTCCAATTTCTGATACATGCCTCGACCATTGATCCGGGCCACTCCAAGATCTACAGTCCGCGCTTTGGCTGACAAATTTGTTACCAGGGGTTAAAAAAATGGTTTTGGTTAGACAACCCTTTTCCCCGATGCACTTCTAAAGGCACCACACATCTCGCAATAAACTGCGATGGTTTTCCCCGGCCCGCTCTCAACCGCTTAATCTCTATGCTAGTTACATCTCTGATACGTGTCTCAGCCATTGATCCAAGCCACTTTCGAGATTGACGGTCTACTGAGTTTTCCTCTTCATATCTCCGCTATTTCTTCCATACACTTCCAGGTATAACTGGGTCCTCCAAATTATCACCACCCTGTGGCTATTTAATCCTTCATTAAAATTCTGAAACTTAGACACCATTTGGGAATTATATGGTGATAACAACTCCAAAACCCCCCCTGAAAATCACTATGGTGAAAATAAATTATGGGTCCCGACAATGAGGCCATGTTAGGTACCCAAATACAAAAGATACACTGAAAATAAAGTGAGGAAAGAGGGAAAAAATCATGGGANGATGTCTTCCATATGTTTTTCTGAAGGACAAAACTGTAGGTCAATGATACCCTCATGTACTAAGTATCGAATGTATTGCATGTGGATCTCAATGTGCTTTGTTCAATGCCTATGAACTTGATCTCTGCAGGACCTAAGAGTGCTCTGGTTGTCACACCAAATGACTATTGAAAGATGAAACTGAATTCCCAACTCAGTGAGAAAATGTTGTGGCCACATAGCCTGAATGGTTATGTTAACTACCCCTATGTACTCNATGTAAAAAGAAGAACTACAGTTGCTAGGCAACCGTGTCCTTCACTCCAAGACAAAATTGAAGAGAATGGAACTTGTGCTCAGTGAAGGTCTTGGTGAAGATGTCTTCCATATGTTTTTCTGAAGGACAAAACTGTAGGTCAATGATACCCTCATGTACTAAGTATCGAATGTATTTCATGTGGATCTCAATGTGCTTTGTTCAATGCCTCTGAACTTGATCTCTGCAGGACCTAAGAGTGCTCTGGTTGTCACACCAAATGACTATTGAAAGATGAAACTGAATTCCCAACTCAGTGAGAAAATGTTGTGGCCACATAGCCTGAATGGTTATGTTAACTACCCCTATGTACTCTGCCTTGGCTGAAGATAGAGAAATTGTAGCTTTCTTTTTTCTCAACCAACAGATAGGCCTGGCACCAAGACTGAGTGAGTAACCATATGTGGACTTGTGATCAATGCTATTTCTAGCCCAGTCAAAATTAGTAAACCTGATGAGATCTAATGTAGAGTATGCTACATAATGAATCCCAAAGGTGATGGTGCCTTGCATGTATCGAAGGATACACTTTGCATCCTTCCAATGTAGCTCATGCGGCTCTTGCATAAACCTGAAAACTACGCTAACTGCATAGGAGAGGTATGGTCTGTAGTGTGTGAGATACAAAAAGATCCCCACTAGCTGTCTATACATTTTGCTGTCAACCAATGGAGTCTCCTCACCATCCTCAAGTTTGACTCCTGATAGGAAAGGAGTCGGAGCAGATTTGTAGTCTATCATGTGAAATCTCTCAAGGAGATCTCATGCATACTTGGCCTAAGAAATTTTGATGCTTGATGCATCCTGACTGATATCGATTCCAAGGGAGATGTGTACCAGACCCATGTACATCATAAAAAACCTCTCATGTAGAATCCTCTTGACTACAACAATCGCTGAAGTCGAGCAACCAGTGATCAACAAATCATCAAAATACAGAGCTAAGAGTAGAAGTGAATCAATCATCCTGAGCATGTAGACATTCGGGTATTATTTACAATGTACAAAGTTATGTGAAAATAGGTAGGAGTCCATGTTGGCATACCATGCCCTCAGAGCCTACTTGAGGCCATAAATGGACTTCTTCAATAGACATACCAAAGATGAGTCCTGCATAAATCCTTAGGGCTGTTCCATATAGATCTCTTCAGAGAGATCACCGTGAAGAAACACATTCTTCATGTCCATCTGATGGACTTCCCATCCCTTGGTTTCCGCAATGGAAAGTTCCAATCATATGGAATCCATCTTTGCTAATGGAAAGAAGGTCTCATCATAGTCAATACCATGCACCTACTGAAAGCCTTTGGAAACAAGCCTAGATTTGTATCTTCTAATATATCCATCCACTGCATTCTTGGTCTTGTATACCCATATGCATCTGATAAGTTTCCTCCCAGAAGGAAGGGGAACCAGATCCAAAGTGTGGCTCTTGAGGAGGAAGTTGTACTCCTCCTGCATGGTGGATTCCCAAAAGGGATTTACAACAACCTTGCCATAAGAATGTGGATCTGAATACTAAACGAAGAAAATATTCCTGGATGGAAATGTTTTAGTGGTAGTGAGTGAAACATGAAGCTCATCAAAATCATATCGAGTCCTCCTAGTATGGGCTGGATCACCAACGATATCCCCTGCATCCTGAAGAGTAGTATGTTCCCACTTGGGCGTCTACTCTGGCTCTACAACTGCATATGGATGTTGTGAATCTACATCTAACTGTACTGACTCTATATTTGAATCATCTGAGTCCTATGAACTAGAACTCTCATCTGAAGAAGAGTTGACATGTGCATTCTCATCATCTTGGACAGGTGGAAGAATGAAAGTGTTTGCATGTGGCTGCTGAGGTACATGTGAGACACTTTCCTCGAATTGGACACTTCTCTCAATGATGAGTCAGTTTGAGGAAAGATCAATAAGTCTATATCCCTTCACACCATCAGGGTATCCAACAAAAATACACTCAGTTCTCTATGGATCAAGTGACTTCCTCTTTTCAAAGGGAATCTAGG
This sequence comes from Picea sitchensis, assembly GCA_010110895.2. NCBI lineage: Eukaryota > Viridiplantae > Streptophyta > Pinopsida > Pinales > Pinaceae > Picea > Picea sitchensis. The sequence goes on along the minus strand of SNQJ01S0003779.1, from coordinate 274,232 downwards.
CCCATGCACATGAACCAAAAAGGCAAAAGTGGGTCACTTCCGGTTTGTGGCCGTTCCAAGCTTCATAAGGGGTCTTATCCTTGATAGATATATGGGGAGATATATTTTGGATTTATGTTTCACAATTAAGTTCTTTAGCCCATAGTCTCCATGGTAGTGACTTTGCATGCAACATGCAATATGCCATCTCCTTTAGAGATCTGTTTTTCCACTCAACAACTTCATTTTGTTGCAGAGTATAGGGAACTGTGTGCTCCAACTGAATCCCTACCTCATGGAAAAGATTATGGATTTGATGATTGACATACTCTCCCTCATTATCAGTTTGAAGGAATTTGATTTTCTTTCCAAACTATGTCTCAACCAAGTATTTGAAATCTTTGAGGTGTTGAAAGACCTCGGATTTTTTCCCGAGAAAGTAAATCCATGTAAAACGTGTGGAATCATAAAAAAAAATCAGAAAAAACCTCACTTTGTTGATTGATGGATGCAGAAAAGGACCCATGAGGTCACTATGGATCATATCTAAAGGCGTGGAGGCTCTCTGAGACTTTCCTTTGTTGAATTTCTCTTGAGGGTGTTTTCCAAGAACACATCCCTCACATACTCCCTTGGAGAAATGGATGTCTAGTAGACCATCAACCAATCTTTGCTTGTTGATCTATTTCATGTATCTGAAATTCAAATGTCCAAACCTTTCATGCCATATCCTACTACTTTCATCAGCATGAGTAAGCAGTAAAGTAGAGTATGGTTCAATAAATTCAGAAAATATATACAATTTAAATTGATGATTTACCTCACTGGTAGCAACCCTGGAGTTGGTTAGCATGTCATAGATGTCCATGACATTTGGTGTGAATATGAATTTCTTTCCGGTGCTAGAATTCGTCATCTGATACATAGAGAGAAGGTTGACAGAAAGTTTGGGAACACGCAACACATTCTCAAACCTTCTGTTGGTGAGTTTAATCCTTCCTTTTCTGGTGACTTTGAGTGAAGAGTTGTCCCCCATCAGAATAGGAGGACCTTTTCATGCATCCAATGAATAATATACTGCTTTTGAGGCAACCATGTGATGTGATGCTCCTGAATACGATCCAATCATCATGAGAGAAGTTGATGGAAATCAAGGCATGGATAGAATTGTCTTTCTTGGGATTCTGATCTTCTGGCTTCTTCTTCTTGGAACCCTCGGGGATGCGATATCCAAGGTTGTTTTGATGAAGTATTTGAGTCATTATATCTATTTGTTTTTTCATGCATCTAGATTCTGGATGGCATCCTTTGTGGCAATACGTACATTTCTCCCCTTTTCCCCTTTGGATCCGGAGGCATTGGTGAAGGGTTTTGAGTACCTTTCCTTCTTCGAATTTTCATGAGATTTCCTTTTTCCTTTATATTTAGATTTATGATATTGATGGCTTCCATATTGCACAGTAAGTGCATGCGCCTTTGGGCCTTTGATTTTTCCCATGTTGATGAGCTTGGTTTTCTCTTGTGTCAGGGATCCGATAAAGTCCTCAAGAGAAGGCATATTCTAGGTGGCTCCGAAGGCGAATCTGATTGAATGGAATGTGGACACAAAAAAAGAGAATTCAGGACCAATTTTGGAGAGAATGGTGAGAACCATTTGTTTCTCCTCCTTAGATTTATCAACCTTGCAAGCTTTGAGTTGCGATAGTAAATCCTTGAATTTTGTAAAGAAATCTTGGATATTGTCGAAGATTTTTGGATCCAATGTGAGAAATTCCACCATCATGTGTCCCCTCATATCATCCTATTTTACAAATATCCCTTCCAAGGTGGTCCGGGATTCATTGGGAGTCTTACAAGAAGATATGTTAAAAAAGGAGATCGGGAGAAATAAGACTGCAAATTGTTCTAAATGCTTCATCCATTCGGTTTAAGTACTTGGATTTTTCTATGGATAATGTCGGTTCTGTGTCTGTATTCAAGGTTAACCTGTAAAATCCTTTGGCTCGAAGATGTATGACTATTTTCTCTTTCCATGCAAAGTAGTTGTAAGGTGTAAGAATGAATTCTTTTTGGAAATCCATCTTTCCGTTGTCTTCAATCTTTTGTACCTGCAAAACAATTTGGTGTAAATTTTTCTTAGCTGTCCATTAGCTCTGATACCATGTAAATGTGTTGAAACTACACATAATATATCTTTCTATTAAATACTACACACATTTTCAGAGAGAAATTGAGAAAGAAGAAGAAGGAGAGAAAGAACAAAAGAATTCTCATTAACCGTAATGAATAATGAATAATTTACACATGATATACTCTGTATAACATAATGAATGTGCACTAGGGGAGAACCAATGCACCATAGTGGTGGTATAGAATAATCTATACACACACCAATAGTTAGGGGAGTGAAATTCCACCTATTCTAGTCTCTCAGACAGTTACGAGAGTGAATTGTCAGCTAACTGAGTTAACTAGTCAACCAATCTTCAATTAACTGATTGAACAGAGTGTAGTGAGGCGTAGATCAAGGAATAAAGGGTAATGCACAAGTCTGGTGATGATCCCAAATAAAATTTTCATTATCATGGTGATGATCCCAATGTTGCATGGTGAAAAAACCAATGCAACATCTAGACTCAACTCAACTAGTCAAACTAAAGTGTTAACTGAAGAGAATATTCTCCAGATGGAATATTCTCCCCTAATATATAGGAGACTGGATAATGACTAATTATGACTAATAAAAAAGGAAAACCCTTAGGAAAAATAAATCCTAGGTGTGTGTGAAGTAACTCCAATAGGTCTTCTCCTTAGTAGATGACCCGACCATAGCTACATCCTTGGAAATGGTTGATAGGAGAGACTTGGTGAACCAAACCATTAATATCTTATCATGGATATAGGTATTGATCATTTTACATCATCGTCGCCACTCATGAATGCCTCCCCACTGTGAAAATTTACCCCCAAGGGACGTGCCCCCAGGGAAGCATGTGATAACCCATCGGAAGATGAACCCTCTTGACATGCTATTGTCCCTAGCTTGACTAGAGACAACCGCAAAACCACTAGGAGTTTTCTATCCAAAAGGTAAAACAACACCTCACGATGCCATATCGCTCATAGGAATGATGTATGTGGAAGGAACTCCACCCCCTATTCTGAAACCAAGGCTCAACACCCCACTGAAATAATATCTAAAGGTGGGAATCCGAATGGATGGGATGGGATTAGGAACACTCAGTAGACTGACATATGGAAAAGAAGGCAGGATCGATGTCCCCTAGATCAAGGGACCCATAGAAAAATACATAGACAGTGTAGGTCCAATGGTGCTCAAGGAAGGTAATTTGGACGTCAGAGGGATGCCCCTAGTCCCACTTATGGATGGGTTTGATGGCTCAACCACACTAGATGAAACAATTTGTTCTGACATGGTGTGAGGATCACTAAAAAAAATAAAAAGTTTCACTAAAACTTTCCCTTACTTGGGTGAGTATGGGTGTTTTGGGATCATTCAAAGGAGTGTTAAGGTTTGGTGGAGGACTTTTGTCGACCACTTCCACTTCAACCAAACCAGTCTTCTCAAACCAAATATGGGATTCTTCGAATTCATAGTCCCATGTTTCATGTTGCTTAATAGGTATTTGTACCTTTTTTATGGGCTCTATTTCTCATAATCGACAGGAACAATGTGGTGATTCACCCACAGTTAAAATAATTTGTGCAAATCAAACGTAATTCGATCTGTTCTTTTAGTATTTCATAGTGTGTTAGATTATTATAGGTTTCTGGATTCACTATTTTTTTAAACATGTTGTCGATGTTTCAGACCTATGATACACATCCCATCATCAAATAGTCAATCATCAAACACAATTCAACCTAAGGCGGATATAGACTTGGAATCAAAGAACACACCGCCATCAAATCTAGGAAAAAAACAAGAAAA
>SNQJ01S0003779.1:214915-240901 GCA_010110895.2 Picea sitchensis | reverse complement strand
CATTTAGCCTTTTCCTCTTGATTGTTTTCACGATTTGGAAATGCATCCTACATTCTTGACCCTATATCCCAAAGGTCATCTTCAACTCTTCAACAACTTTATTAAAACCCCAAAACAAACCAATTCTAGCCATCGATTTCCATAGATGTATCACGTGACATGAGAGAGCCCTCTCTGATTTGAGAAGGCTAGTGCCTTAGCTCTAAAGCTGGTTGAAACAGTTACCTCTGTCTTCTGTCTATTCATCCGGACATAATTTACAGAATGCTAACACAATGAACGCCACCATGTATAAATAATTGGTTGGTTCGTTGATGTGCCTGACGAACATGAGACTAGATATATGTTTTGCAGTGAACACATTGAGAGTATATGGTTGAGCCAAGACTGTATATTTTAACCTTGTGCAATATTTATTGTAAACAAATATTCAGTAAAAGAACAAAAAATATACAATGGAAAATACAAACATTACACATATATTTTTCCCCTAGAAACCCAAACTGAGAAAACTAACATATTTTATATTCATTCATAGTGATACATTATTTACATTTCAATATACATATAGGATCCAACGACATCCAAAACCCTAACCCAATGACCTGGATTATTCAACAACCCTAATTCCTTAACCGAAAATAGAAAACCATCGACAAAGAAACCATGTGCCGAAAAACAACCTAAAATATGTGACACATTTTTCGAGGCATAATTTTTTTTCTTGGGGGCGTTGCATTCCCCCTCAAACCCCCCTACGCATTCCACGCATATGCTTAGACACTAATACTCTTGCAAAGAATATAACACATACCCAATATTCTCCCACTTGTTGTTTTCTTTGCATACATGGGGTTACAGGGTTACATAGTCAACAATCTAGGGCAACAATGCCCATGGATCCTCTACACCAAGAGAACTTCTCACAGATTTTGTTAATGAATCTGCAACATTATTCAAAGTGTCCAACTTCATTAGCAATACTTTCTTTTCTTCAACCATGTCTCTCATAAAGTGATATTAAATATCAATATGCTTTGTCTTTGAATGATGGGTTGGGTTCTTCACTAGAAAAATTGCACTCTAACTGTCACAGTCTATCCTTACAACTTGTTGTACCAACCCAATACCTGAACATAATCTTTGTAACCATACTGCTTCCTTACTTTCATGAGTGGCTTCTATGTATTCAGCTTATGTAGTTGAAAGTTCCACTACAACCTATCTTTTGCTCATCCAACGTATTGCTCCTCCAAACAGGTTAAACACGTACCCACTTGTAGATCTCCTACGATCCAGATCTCCATCCCAGTCTGTATCCAAAAATCCATGTATGTACACCACTATTTCTAATACCGATCTTCCTTTGTAGCACAATCAATAGCTAGCAGTGCCATACAAATACCTGAAAACCCTTTTTACTCCTATCCAATGCTCCTTCCCTGGTTTTGACATATACCTGCTCAAAACTCCCACTGCATGTGCAATGTCCAGTCTAGTTCAAAGAATTGCATACATAAAACTTCCAACTGCACTCGCATATGGAACACGAGACATGTCCTCCTCCTCTTCATGTGTCTTGGGACACTAATCCGCAGATAACTTTACACCAACAGGAATAGGAACCTTGACCGCTTTACATTCCTGCATATTAAACCTCTGCAATATTGTCTTGGCATATTTTATTTGATTTAACAAAAGTTTCTTCCGTTTTCGATCTCTTTTAATTTCCATTCCCAAAATGAAATTTGAAGCACCAATATCCTTCATGTCAAATTTAGAGGACAACTGAGTTTTCACATCCTGGATAATCTCCTTGTTGTTTCCTATCAACAACATGTCATCCACATACAAGACCAATTAAATCAAATGATCACGAATTAATTTAAAATACACATAGTGATCCTCTTTTCTTCTTGTGAAGCCAAGTCCCAACATATAAGTATCAAATTTTTGACACCACATCCTTGGTGATTGTTTTAAACCATACAGGGACTTTTTTAGCTTGCATACCAACTCCTTTTTTCCCTTCACAACATAACCTTCTGGTTTCTTCATATAGATTTCTTCTTCCAGATCCCCATGTAGGAATGTTGTCTTCACATCCATTTGTTCTATTTCAAAATAAAATGCAACAACAACAGATAACAAAAATCTTATGGAGGTTAACTTGGCAACAGGAGAAAAACTCTCACCAAAATCAATTCCCTCAACCTGGGAATAACCCTTTGCTACTAACCGAGCTTTGTATTTCTCCACTTTTCCTTCTGCATTCAGCTTCTTTTTAAATACCCTTTTTCTGCCAATGGTGTTTCTTCCATTCAACAACTCCACTAGATCCCAAGTCTCATTCTTATCCAAAGATGCAATTTCTTTGTGCATGGCCCTTTTCTAGAGATTTGCATCCTCTGAATCCACTGCCTCCCTGACATTTATGGGATCATCATCAGTAATAGACAAAGAAAAATTTGAATGGAAATCAGATGGAGTATACCTTTCTGGTAGCCTTATTTCTCGAACCGATCTCCTCAATAATGGAGTATGAGGATCTTCTTCTTATGATTCATGTTCGTTTATAGAGTTTGACTCATCAATGATCATCTTTTAAATCAAACTCCATTTTCTCTGGTTCTTCCTTACTTGGTAGGACTTCCTGTTTAACATCATCCTTCATTTCTCTAAATACCACATCTCATCTATACACTACCTTCTTAGTTTTTGGGTTCCAAAGATTATAACCTTTGAGACCATCTTTATATCCAATAAATATACACTTTTCGGCCTTCTTATCTAGATTAATCATGTTTTCCTTTGGAACATGAACATATGCATCACAACCAAATACCTTGAGATGTGTGAGAGAAGTTTCCTTAACAATCCATACCTCTTGTGGAGTCTTTTCATCCAACAATGATGAGGGTGATCTATTGACTAGGTAACATGCAGTACCCACTGCCTCTGCCCAGAATTCTTGCCCTAACCCGACACCACTGAGCATGCACCTTGCTTTTTCCATCAACGTCCTGTTCATCCTTTCTGCAACTCCATTATGTTTAGGTGTATATGGAGTAGTCTTCTACCTTTCTATACCACACTTCTTACAAAATTATTCAAATTAATTCCCGTAGAACTATGCGCCATTATCTGTCCTCAACACCTTAATTCTTTTCTTTGTTTGATTCTCAACAAGAGCCTTAAACTCTTTAAACCTGTCAAAGACTTTAGATTTCTTCCTGAGGAAATATATACACGTATTCCTCAAGAATTCATCTATAAGTGAGACGTAGTACATAGAGTTTCCCAATGATGGGACTGACATAGGTCCAAAAACATCACTGTGAACTAGCTGTAAAATTCCTTTTGCTCTCTTTGCACTAGAGGGGAATCTTACCCGATTCTGCTTCCCATATAGACAATGTTCAAAACAATCAAAATCTAGAGAGCAATTAGACATACCTTCAACCATACCTTTACCATGTAGTAGTCGAATACCCTTCTCTCCAATATGCCCCAGTATTTGATGCCACAACATAACCTTTTCTCCAGAGACTGTAGGAGTTCTTTCTTATTTATCTCCAATATTAGGAACAATGGAACTATTACACCCATCACTAATAGTTCTTCCTTGCAGCTTATACATAGTTCCAAACCGAACTCCCTTCAACAACACCATTTCTTCTCAAACCATCCTGCATATTTCCTTTTCAAATATTATTTTTACCCCTACATCGTCCATTTTTCTTACAGAAATCAAATTTCTGGCCAAACCTGGGATGTGAAAAAAACCAGGAAGTGTTCTAATCCTTCCATCTATGAGCCTCAACTTGAATTTTCCTTGTCCTATGATTCTGGTTGTCGAATCATCACCTAAGAAAACATTACCTCCATCATACCTTTCCTATTCGAAGAACCACTCCCTGTGGGGAATCATATGAAAGGATGCACCAAATTCAACCAACCAAGCCTCATGATCTGTATGTGTGATTGAAGAATACAAGTACACATCCCATCCTTCTTCCTTGGAGGTCTTTTCTTCTGTAGAAGGAGATTCTTCAGATCCCTTCTTTTTCTCAACTTTGGATCTACATTGCTTCTTGTAGTGCCCTTATTTTCCACATCTCCAACATACCTTTACAAACTTTCTGGGAGATTTAGATCTACCCATAGACTTAGATCTCCCACTTGAGAACTTAGATCTATTTATTTCCTGGGAACATCGTCTTGCAAATAATGTGTTTGTGCTCTGTCCTTCCATATTCTTTTGTCTCATCTCCTTTGACAACAAGGATGAGACCACTTCATCAAAATTCAAGGCAGTTGTATTAATACCTATGGCCACAACCAGACTATCCCACGAGTCTGGTAAAGAACACAGTAAGCTGATACATTTATCTTCATCTAAAATTTTAATCTCAACAGATACTAACTGACTTACCACAATATTGAAGGTATTCAAATTCTCTTCCATCGAGTCTCCATCTCTCATCCTAAGGTTATACAACTTATTTCTCAGGAATAGTTTATTCACTAGRGACTTAGACTGATACAACTTCCCCAAATTTTCCCATAWATACTTGGTTGTAGCTTCCTTTGACACATTCAGTAATACTAAATCTGAGAGACACAGTCGGAATGTGCTCTTTGCCTTCTGATCCAACTTTTTCCAGTGATCTGTTGAAGTTCCTGTAGGTGTAGTACCTCGATCTACTGTGATCCAATGATCTATGTCCACCAACAAATGTTCCATCTTGAGCTTCCACAACTCAAACTTTTCCCATTAAAATTCTCAATCTCCATCTTCGAATTGCTTGCCATTTCTTTTCACCTGAAAAATCAATACCATAGATCTCCCATTGTAACAAGGCTTATCACAGTCCTGAGCCAAACCGTTTACCACAAAGGCATCCCCCTGAAGCCAAAAAAACTCTGATACCAAATGTAGATTTAACCTTGTACAATATTTACTGCAAACAAATATTCAGTAAAAGAACAGAAAAGATAAAATGGCAACTACAAACATTACACAGATATTTTTCCCCTAGAAACCCAAACCGAGAAAACCAATATATTATATATTCATTCATAGTGATACATTGTTTACAATACAATATACATATAGAAACCACATATAGAAACCAATGACATCCAACATCCTAACCCAATGACCTGGATTAGTCAACAACCCTAATTCCTTAACCAGAAATAGAAAACCATCGGCAAAGAAATTATGTTCCAAAAAACCACCTAAAATATGTGACACATTTTTCGAGGTAAAAAAATATGTGACACATTTTTCGTGGTAGAAAAAATTGTCTCAGGGGAATTCACCCCCCTGTGTGCCCGGTGCATACTCTCAGACACTACTACTCGTGCAAAGAATATAACACATACCCAACAAAGACATGTTCACTTGGTTTCAGAAAATCATGTGTTTAGATACCTGAAAGGTACAATGGATTATGGACTCGGGTATGATGCAAATTGTGATAATAGAGTGCATTGGTACACAGATTCATATTGGGCCTATAGTGTTGCTGACCAGAAGGGTACATCTGGATGTTGTTTTAGTCTGGGATTGGGTATGATCTCATGGTTAATAATAAATAAGTCTAGTGTAGCGCTCAGTACGGTTGAGGCAGAGTACACAGTAGCATGTTCAACTAGTAGTGAAGCATTGTGACTTCAAAAGTTTCTAAATGGTGTGTTTGATCATGAGTAAGAGGTGACTTGCATCTGGTGTGACAACCATATATGTGTGAAGTTGTCAAAGAACACAATGTTTCACGAAAATGTGAAGAATATCGATATTAGGTATCATTGTATCATGGATATGGTGCAGAGAGGAGAAATGAAGCTTTAATATGTGGCTATAGATTATCAGGTAGTTGTTGTGTTGACCAAGCCTCTATCAAATGTGAAGTTTGATTGCTTCAGGGACAAGCTTGGTGTGGTATGAAAGTATGTAGCCTTGTGATAGGGTATGATGTGTTACATATGTGACTCCATATAACATCATGGTATAGTGTGGACGACATGTGGGCATGCCCGAGCACTAATTGTGGCACCATTCAAGATGATGTGTATGTAGATCCTTCTGGGAGAGCGTGTTTTCCTAGCTATGGAGGACCAACTGGTTTGTGTGGTTGAAGGATTCAAAATATATCCTTTGGGGAGAGCATGCCTCCAAGACAACTAGAGGGCCAACCTAGTGTATTGGACGTCTTCTACTCTAGTGAAACAATCTGATACGCAGATTTGCTACTCTAGTGAAATAGTCTATTACATAGGTACTCTAATGAAATAGTCTGGTATATTTGTACTTCACTGTAATAGTCTAGTATGCATAGATACTCCAGTGAAATATTCAGGTACACTAAGATATTTCTACTCCAGTGAAATAGTCTGGTACACTGAGATATTTCTACTCTAGTGAAATAGTCTGGTACACTGAGATATTTCTACTCTAGTGAAATATTCTGGTACACATGTTACACTGGTGTGCCAACCAATGGGACTTATTCATATGAGAGTGCAACATGTGGGATCCTAGATGAGACTTATCCCCTTAAGGACTTATTCATGTGAGAACTCTATATGTGTGACTCCATATGATACTTAGTCACCCAATTACCTATTTATACATGAGATGGTAGTTTCTATGACTGTAGAGCATGGTTATTGTGGACCAGAAGGAATTCCCATCATGACTGTTGTGCCAACTAGTGGAATTTAGTTTATGCTGGTTACTACATTGGATGCATGCTGTGTGTGGTTTTGGAACTTCTTGTGATGTCAAATTCTGTGTGAGATGATGAGTTACTAGTTCATTATGAACTAGATTTCAGATTCTGTGTGAGATGACAAGTTACTAGTTCCTTATGAACTAGATGATAGATTCTATGTGAGTTGGCGAGTTGAAGCCCCATGATTACATAAATCCTGGAAGGATGATGATACCATATATGCATGACTATGACAAGACCATCAGATAGTTTTTATGTGTGACTATGATAGAGCATGTGTGGCTATGATGGTGATACTTGTTACATGATTTATTTGATAATTCGATGACCTGTTGGGCCATGCTACTTGTTACATGATCTATTTGATCATGAGATATCCTATGTGTCTATGGTGATGCTACCTGTAGACTGGTCTGCAAGACCATGTGAGTCTTTTCGATGCCATGTGAGATGGATGAATGTGTTTGAGACCATTACATGAATAACATCTTAGTTAATACATCCCTAGCTAAGAGGGAGTGTTGATGTTTCGGTAACTGCGGGAGGTATTAACCTCCAAGTGTAAACTGTGTACTTAGAATATAATATACTGGAAGTAAGAGAACCATTAAACAGATGTGTGAAAACCCTAGAACAGAAGTCGACCCAAAGATAATAATAATAAAGTATTAAAAGGCTCCAAAAAGTGAGGTCGACCCCACATGAGAATTCACCTTCGTAGACTAGTATAAATAGAGGCTAGGTGCTCCTCATTTGTACATACTCTCACTCAGTAGAAGGAGGGTACAAGTTTGAAGAGAAGAAATTGTAGTTGCAGTAGAAGGAGGAACAAGCCTAGAGAGGGTGGTTCAATAGTTGTTGTGGTGTAATCTCAATCTTTTTGGTATCTCTCTTGTGTGGTTCTCTTGGTAAAGGTACACTTCTATTAGTAGAGGTACATTGTCTTTTTATTTTGATGCTGCTACAAGAATGGTTTTTCTGGTTAGGGTTTATTTGTTGGTTCTAGTGTGGACTTGCCAGAATCATTCTATCTAAGAAAAGGTTAGTGTGCTCGGGGGTGGCATAGTAAATGCCTATGGTTGGGTGACAATGATGTGACATTATCTATGGTCAAACAAGCATACCAAAATTTTAATAATGTGGCAATACTAAATAGGTCCAAAATTTCCTTCAACTTCTTAGCCTCTCTCAAGATACTATTCGAAAATAATAAAATTTCATCCATGTTAAAGAGATGGGATAAAGTGAGATATCCCCCAATCCTTACCCTTGTAATGAATCTAATTCACTTTGCTACCAATATTGATCGACTTAAAGCTTCAACCTCCAATAAGAAAAGTAAGGGAGAATGAGGGCACCTTTGACTTAAACCCCTAATAAGATTAACTAAATTAGAGATTGAAAATTTATAAAAATAGGAAAAAACACATATATAAAAATAATCATTTTCCACTTGACCACCTCTAAACTAAAACATACATGTAACAACATTAATCTCATGTACAAACAAGAAACTCCATCCAATATGCTTTTGATAAATCAATGTTTAAAACCATTTCATAAAGTTTTTTTTAATTTTATTGTATGTAATCCCTCATGGGATAATCCAATAACCTCAAATATCTACCTCCTTTCCAAGAACCCAAATTTCTATAAAGATATCACAATAGAAAAAATCCTTTTGATTCTCAGTGCCAAGATCTTGGAAATTATCTTATAAACAAAATTACATGGAGATATGCACCTAAATTATTCAAAGGAAGTAGGATTCTCCTTCCTACGAATCATGGCCAAGAAAGTAGAATTAAATTATCAAAGCAACTTACCTTTAGTTATTACTTCTTCCACTAACAAGGTTATTTTCCAAGATCTAAAAAAAACTATATTTCATTCCATTGTCTAGCCATCTAAACCAATAATTTTTTTCTTCTTAAAAGTGCACAAAGGGGTCATTTGATCCTTATTCATCTCCTCCATTATCATTCGTTTTCCCTCCTCATTTACAAATCTGGGGAAGAAATAGGACACCTTAGGGCACCTTCAATACCCCTTTATATTTTCCTGAGCTGGTTCTAAATAAAAATATTTAGAACACCTTCTTCATTAAACATTTCCAATATATAGATTTAAAACACCTTCTTCATTAAACACTTCCCATATAGTATACAATTTATTCCTTTGATAAGAAAAATGATGAAAACAATTAGTATTTTCTTCAACTTTATTAATCAATATAGCTCTACTATTGAATCAAATCTCGTTTTCCGTCCATGCTAGAATTTTATTTTTATTCTTTTTTATTTATTTCAATAGAAAATTTTATTTCTCATTATATAGAAAATTTTATTTCTCATCATATTTACCCAAATCATTCCCTACCTATGAATTAGATATATTTTTCATCTTCCTTAAGATCTGCATACATTTATCCCTTTGTTTCGATACCGAGTCCCTCACAAACAAAAAAAAATAATTTCCCTAGAATTTAGATCAAAATGACTCCATTCCTTTTTCACTAGTTATTCGAAATCATCATCAACCAACCAAATTGCATTAAATGTTAAAGAGATACCCAACATGGCATTTGAACTTTCCATCTAAATAAAAATTGGGGCATGGTCCAAAATATCACTGGCCACAACCCATGATCTTGAGTTTTCAGCTAATAATAAAACTGACTATGAAACAATAAACATGATCTTGAGTTTTCAGCTAATAATAAAACTGACTATGAAACAATAAAAATATGAATCCTCTTTGCGATACTTGCCTCACCTACCTGATTATTCCACCAAGTCAAGCTTAACTTGATAGGATACACATTAATAATAATAATAATAATAATTTTTTTTAGTTTGTACTTGAAATATGTAGATTGTCGGTTAACCCAACATTTGACTACCATACCTCCACATTGGATATGTAAAGTTTATGTTCCCACCTATAATAAAAAAATCCCTTTTAGTGAAATTCAAAGAGAAGGATTCCTAGAATGATTGTCTAGATTCATGGGGCCAAAAATAATTTATCACATAAATCTTTAGGTCTAGATCCTTGAAGAGGAGCTTAGTTGAAAGACCTTAATCAAGAAAAGAAGACTTTAACATCAAAAAATAGTTCTTCCAAGTAGTGAATAAACCTGTCGAGTTACCATTTTCATCCAAAGATAATAATTCCCATTCCCTCATATATTTTTTCAAAAGACTAATTATCCTATCACCTTCCCCCATCATCTCCTCTAATAAAACAAAATCTAGGTTGTGGACCTTCACTAATATACCTAAAGCCAATATTATTTTTGGAACACTTAATGTTTTTTTCCTCTTTGTTGATATATCTTATTTATTTCCAATGTAAATGAAACAATAATGACTTTCTCCCCAAAGAATTTGAGGTATTACCTAGGAAAAAATCCATGTCTATACCCAAAACCCCTATCTTACCCTAATGGTTTTGTATTTTCGGATGAATCAAATTCCTATGAGAATATGAAGTTTCTAATATATCCTCCAAAGAACTAACTCGGCCATGAGAAGAAGCCTTAGAAATGGGTGATAACTCCTTCCCAAAACCAACCAACCAAACTAGGACCAATATTAGCTTTATCCAACCTAGATGTAACAACATTACTAATATTATGGTGAATCCTTCTAGAATGTGTCTAGGTACCAATATCCTTAAATGAAACCCCCCAAAGTAGGCCAAATACACTCATTACCCAATTCTAAGAATCCCCTTCCAAAGGAGAAGTCGATGAAGTATATATGAGGTTAGACTTACTATATTTTTCAAGTGTTAAAAATTCCAAGTATAGATGAGAACTTTAAAGAAAATCTCCCTCTTTTTGACTAGAAATTTGAGTCTTCATAGCTTGAAAATTTGTATTTCATAGATCTTATGAATTTTGGTCATTCTCACTTGTATCCCCTTTCAAAGGTCCCAAATCAGAAACTAATACCTCACCCTTGGGTTTGGATACACACCTAACCTCAATCAAATGATCAACATCCATTTTATTTCCAAGATTAAGTCCATTCAAAATTACCACATTAGTCTCTCAATCACTTGAACTAACAACATAAGGATGGGGCACACCCTCAACATTACATGCACATATGCTAATATATGGACCTAACTCTATATTATTGTTAGGTTGAATGACATTTTTTGTTAAACCACTAGAAAAAGGCCCATGTTAATCATAAATCCCCATGTAAAGACCTATATATTTATTTGTTGTATTTATATTGTTATATTAGTATTGTCGACTAGACCCTTTAATTGTAATTGTACCCTTGGTATCCTATATATATATATATATATATATAGAGGAGACCTAGTTTTAGGATCATCTCATCTTGTACATTTGTTCTATTGTAAAATGAGGTTTCCCCTTCAAAGAGACTTATATTTCATTATTATATCTATTTCTCAAGGTGTGGAGTTACTTATCTCTCTATGTTTAGGCTATCTTGGAGTTTTTGGTCTAACATTTGGTATTCAAGCTTAGGATTCTATGGTTTTGCTCCTTCTAACGAGTCATATTGTAATTTTCTCTACCACATTTTCTTGGTGAATTTTTAGAATCTGATTCAGTATCATGAGGATACATATATAAGTACTTGTGGTAAAACTTTTAGGTTTTTAATTTATGAGATACAACATATGGAAGTTAGGGTTGTTTATTAGTCCTAAAATTAGTCTCAAGCAAGTCATCTTGGAATTTTCTCTGTTATTTTTTTCGATGAAGTTTCATATTGTAAAATTTTCATGGATTTGAGGATATATATCCACATATATTTGGTATAAACATTGGTTTTTTAAACACTATAATTTCATAAATATAGGTTGTGGAAATTAGGGATTTTTTACTAGTCTAAAAAAGGTGTTCTTGGCTATCATATATAAATCTTGGAAAGTAAAAATTGAGTGACACTAGTTCCTTTGGAAATAATATAAATAATGGTATTTTAGGTAAAAATTTCATAATCATATCTGAAAAATTGGATATGTGCATTCCATACAAGTATCTATAAACAACCAAGACTCAACAAGTTTTGGGAAAGTTACTATAAATTTCACTTGACACATCCAATTTTGGTCATAACTATGGAATTGTAGAGAATACGTATCAGATTAATATCAATAGAAAATTTAGTCTTGTAAGGTCTAAAATCTTAGAGATACATCAGGACAAAGGTCGGCTAGCAAGACAATCTCCCAATTAGGGTTTTGAAGGTATGCACCTTACAATTGGTGTAAATTTTGATTGGAAGATGTGTTTTTGTTGATTCAAAACTTGTGATAAAAATAAGAAAGAGGAGTTTCATTATTTTTATCCCACTTCACAAAGGGTGTTCAAAACATATCAAACTTGACTCATGAATAAATTGAAGAGATGCAGAACCAACTAACCAAATTGGAGAACCAATTTAAGGAAATGGGTGATACTATGTTAAAAAAGGTTGATTTGTCACATATGAAAGAATCAATTAAAGGGGATATTGATCAAAATATGGATCAATTATAAAATTCCATGGAACAAATAATGGATAAAAGGATGGAAAAATTGAAAATTTCCTTGTCAATGATATTCTTGTGTACCCTTGATGAGAGATTCCCAAAAGGAGATAGCAGGAAGAAAATACATCAGGAAAATATGGAGGAAATAAATATTGAGTCCCAAAATCATGATTATTCATCAATCCAAGATACTTATCATTGGGGGTTAAAATGGGAACCAAGGAACTACTTGATTTCGAAAATTGATATGAGGAATTTGATGGCAAAGTTCCTATGACATGGATATTCCATATGGAGAAATACTTTGATATACACCATGTGTCAACCTTAAAAAATGTAACTCTTACATCCTTGTATTTAGAACCTGATCAATTTTTTTGGTACCAATGGAGTTTTGAAAGAAAAAAATGGTTCTATTGTATCTTGGTCCATTTTTACAGATGAATTGATATCATATTATGAGGATATTAACATAAATGCATTCTTTAGTCAATTGATAAATCTTTGGCAAAGAGGCCCAATTATAGAGCACATTTAGAAATTCCAAAATCTAAGTCTTAGGGTAAATAACATTCCAGAGAAAAAATTGTTAGATATATTTATGGGAACTTTAAAGGAGAGCATTCAACATGATGTGTGTCTCTTTTGACCTAAATCCCTAGAGCTTTCTTTCATTGTTGCCAGGAAAGTTGAAAGTAAAAATCTGGCTACTAGAAGAGTGACCAATAACAATTATAGAGAGCACCATGTTCCATATCCTAACCTCACTCAACCTACAAGGTTGACACCTCATAAAATGGATGAAAGAAGATCCAAGGTACTATGTTTCAATTGTGATAGAAAGTACAATAATGGGCTTTAATGTGATGAAAATAAATTATTCTACATAGATTGTGAAGAATAAGAATATCATATTTGGAACCATTGTATGATATAGAACTAGAAGAGACTAATCCAACCATATATTGTCATGCATTGCCTAACATAATTACTCCAAAAACCCTCAATATAGAAGGATGTATAAAAAATAAGGAGATAACAATGTTGATTGATTATGTTAGTACCCATAACTTTATTAATTGAAAATTAGTGAAGCTTCTCAATTGCTTTGTATTTCCAACACTAGAGTTTCAAGTAATGAGTGCATATGGAGGTGCCATAAATTTTTCATAGAAGTGACATAGTATTAATCTCAATATGGGAGAGTATTTATTGAATAGTCCCATGATTGCAATCCAAATGGGTGGTGTTGATGTTGTATTGGGGGTCCAATGGTTATAATCATTGGGAACAATGACTCTTAATTTTCAAGAAATTTTCAGATTATTTTTCTTATAAGGAAATGAAATTGAACTTAGAGGTATCCAACGGAATCACTCTAAAGTGATCATATCTAATAGCATGAAAACATTACTCAAAAATGGACACCGTGGTGTACTTGCACAACTGTGCTCACTAGATGTTCAAACATATAGATTCTCTATTCTAGTGGATCTCCAAAAGGTTATCAACAATCATTCCAAGGCATTTGAAGATATTCCTAAGGTTATTCTACTTGCTTGAGATCATGACCATGTTATTCATTTGCAACCAAACAATGTACCACCTAACATTTGTCCTTACATGTACCCAAATGCAAACAAGAGTGATATTGAGCATATTATTCAAGAAATGTTAGAGGTCGACATCATTCAACCTAGGAAACATGCTTTATCTTCATTAGTGGTGATGGTTACAAAAAATTATGGTACATGTAATATGTGTCCAAATTATTGATAGCTCAAAAAAATGACCATTAAATATAAGTTTCCTATTCTTGTCATTGAGGAACTATTAAATAAATTGCAAGGAGTAATTTTTTACTAAGTTGGATCTCCACTATAGATATTATCAAATCAAAATGAGATGGTAATAAGACATTCCCAAAATAATATTTAGAATACATGAAGGTCATTATGATTTTTTGGTGATTCCATTTGGCATTACAAATGCACCTTCAACATTTCAAAGCTTAATGAATTATATTTTCAAACCCTTACTTAGAAAATTTGTGTTAGTATTTTTGGATGATATACTAATCTACAACAAATTTTGAGAAGAACATGTACAACATGTTGACATGGTGTTAAAACCATTTGAAAATAAATAACTATTTGAAAAGTCTTCCAAGTGTTCCTTTGGGTTCAAGAAGTGTAATATTTGGGTCATTTTGTATCTCATGAAGGTGTCAAAGTGGACCCTAAAAAAATTAAATCTATGATGGAATGGCCAATTCTGTAAACCTTGAAGAATCTTAGAGAATTCTTAGTATTGATGGGATATTACCATAAGTTTTTCAATAATTATGGGCAAATATAAGCACCTATAACAACATTGTTAATGAATGAGGCATTTTCTTGGACTCGAGAAGAAACCAAATTTTTTAAAAATATTAAGGAGGCGATGTATATGACTCTTTTCCTAGCCACACCTAACTACACAGAAAAATTTATTGTGGAATGTGATGCCTCATGACATGGAAATTTTGTAATTTTAATGCAATAAGGAAGACCCATTTCCTTTGAAAGTATCCAACTTAAAGGAAATAACCTACTCAAACCCATATATTAAAAGGAAATGTTGGCCATATTACATGCAATTACGAAATGATGCCCTTTCCTAATATGAAGACACTTCAAGGTAAAAATAGATCATGATAGTTTGAGGTACTTAGAAAAACGATTATCTTTAGAAGAGAAAAACAAATTGGTTTTCAAAGATGCTAGGTTATGACTTAGAAATTGTCTACAAAGGAAAAAAAATATGGTGGCAGATGCACTTTCAAGGAATGAAAAAGACACAAAGGATTTATTGTGTGTTATTTACATTCCATAATATAATTGCATGGAAGAAGAAATGGTAGAATAGAAACATGATCAAAATGTATGCAAGATCATTCAATAACTACAAGAGGACCTAAGTGCATTAGATAACTTTTTGTGGAAGAATGATTTACCATGGTATCAATATGGCTTATATTTATGTAATAATTCCCAACTCAAATATAAGGCCCTTTTGAAATTGCACACTTATCCTATAGGAGGAAATTCATGGTTCTTAAAAACTTACCACAAGATCAAGAAATATGCTTAAAGAACCTACAGTGATGATGAAGAAGTCAAAAGGGATAAAAATAAATTTAGGTAATTAGGAAATAGAGTCTAACAAACATAGAATCAAGTTGGAGCCATCAAAACTAGTAGAGAATATGAAGAGTTTGAGGATGGAAGTGTAGAGTTATAGAGTTGATAGTGAAATAATTATAAGAGCATAGGAGGAACAAAATTAAATGAACACTTATATATTTTAGAGTCTAAATTAGTTGAAAATAAAAATGGATAATGGATCTGGTTCAATACATGAGGAAGTAGGGATACCTGATGTAAGGAGGGATAATTACAAAATATCCAAGCACTCAAGAAGTGCTAGTATAACTCAAAGAAAGCACTACTCACCTATACATTTGTCCAAGAAATTATATGCATTTGAAGAATAAAGAATCAGTCCAAAAGTGTCTCCTATCAAGCACCAAATAAGAGGACATGAATTGGATAGTCTGCAAGGACATATCACGAAGCTTAAGACACCAAATTTTTATTGTGAAAATAAAAGGGGAGAGGATACTAAAGCATGGATGCTAGGAATTATAAAAGAGTTTTAGTTACATAGGTACTCATCCAATCCAAAATCCAGGGTTGTTATATTCCATCTATAAGAAAAATATTTTATCTGGTGGGACCATTTGAAGCAAGTCAAGCACATTAATGAAAAAACGAATTCTTGGAAGAAAATCAACAAATATTTCTAATAAGAATACCTTTAAGAGAAATACTATGAACATGAACATGTAGGACTTCTTTGAACTCAATTTGTGGAATATGATTGTGGAGGAATATGAGAATAATTTATTTGGTCTAGTGAGGTTTGCGGGATTTATAAAAGAGGAGAAAGTGAAAATACACAGGTTCTTAAGTGGACTACCATATTTTTATAGAGACACAGTTCTGGTTGATGAACCTAAGACTTTGGTAGAGACCATTAGAAAGGCCAAGTACCTGTATGAGTAAGGAAAAGGTAGAAAAATGTTTCAAAAATATTGGAAGGATAAGAAAAATGAGAAATTGGATCAAATAAAGAAGGGATTCAAACCTCATTTAAATAGAAATAATATTGAAATATAGTAGCAAAATTAACTAGTTCAGGATGAATCCAAAATGGAATAATCTCTGGAAAAAAGGGGAAGGACACCAATCAAATGTTGGGGATGTAAATGTGATAACATGTACAAAGATTTCCCTCATAGAGAAGACAAAATGACGACTTTGCACAACCTCTAGGAGGATACCAAAGTGGAAGACAAGGGCGGAAATATTCTAAGGATATATGCAGCCTTGGAAGATTAATAGGAAGAACATCAATCCACTACTACATATGGGTGGATTTTTCAATGAAAATTTTCCACGTTTCCATTTTTTTCATTTTTTTATTAAATTGGCTGCGATTATCATCTCTATTGCCACGAAAGTTTGTCGCAATAGCGACGACTATTTCCTATCTCCGAGCACCTTCTAACACACATGGCTTGCAATGRCTAGTTGAATTTTTGCACGTCAACTCATGCATTTTCGTTGCTATATCGACGATAATCGATCTATATATACCCGACTTTAAGAGACTTTTCGATACACTTGCTATAGTTGCAACACTGTTCGTGGCTTTTGTTTGAGATGTTTACTTTTTCCGTCACCCACCGGTTGAACAAATTCAAATCTCGACTTGCATAGCTCGGATTTTGAACTTGCAAGGTTAGTATGTTTTTTTTATTTATTTATTTACATATAGTCATTTAACTTGTAAAATTTTGTTCAAATGAAATTTTATGTAGCTTGTTTTTTCCTTGATAATATATTATATGTGCATTACCATATTTCAAAATTGTTATGTCATTGGTTTTTGGATCTAGCTAGTATATTCTATGGAAATTCATGTGAAGTGTCAAGAAAAATATTTTCTGAAGAAGCATTTTAAGAAGAGGGAAAATTACTCCATCAATAAGAAAATTCAAACATTAAAAATGGATGTCATTATCAATATAGATCAATTTGATCCTACAATTCCTTATGTAAATTTAATCCTTATTACAAAACCACCAACTCATAACAAATTTACCGGTTGGACTAATGTTTGAAATAGAAAGTGGAAAAAAAATCCTCTTAGGTCTAATCCTATCCCTTAGCGACCTTGTTAGCTCTCCAACTTTTGTGTTTCTATGATGTTGTGCCTATCTAATTTATTTCATATTTTTAGTCTAGTATTAAGTTAGGTTAGTCATATAACATTGTACTCTTATGTGATGTTGTTTCTCTCAATTTTTTTATAGTCACACACAATTCTAGATGTAGTGATTAACTCTAGTTTGTAGTTGGTATAACTTTTTTATACGCTATTAATAAGGAGTATCTAAAATATAAAACTTTCATGATGAAATCTACTAGTGAGATAATGAAAAATGAGAACATGCCAAAGTGTCTTAGAAAATAAAATCGTGACCACTGTAAGTAGCATAAAATTGTGACCATTGTAAGTAGTTGCAAATCAACACGTCATAATTTAAACCAACCAAACCCAATTGTGGATGACAAGTGCATGACACTCTTTTTTTAGTGGTGAATTTCAAAGATTGACAGTTTCTCTACAAAACAACTTAGAGGCTAGTGTATGGTGTTGAGTGATTCAAGTTTGAGAAATTTTGACCACTTTCGTTAAATGGTGTGTAATTATTTTCCATGGTGATTCATTACACACTACTTTAAAGTACAAATTGAACCATATCGATCTTAATATTTAATCAATAATAATAATAAAAACATGTCAAAATGTCTTAGAAAAAATAATTGTGAGAATTGTAGGTCATTGTTGTTGGCCCTTAACCAATTTTTGAGGATACTTGGTCATGATTGACCTATTTCTGGGACTTCGAAAAGCTGTCGAAGACAGAGCGAAAGACGAAGAGGAGATCATGGGATCTCAGCCCCTTTTTAGGGATTTTTGGGTTTTGGGATCATGTAATGGGTATGGGAAGGTCGGCCCATGGGTTTAGCCATGCCTAGGCCCACTTTTGTAATATATATATATATTATATATATATATATATATATATATATATATATAAAATCTAGGCGATGTAGAAAGTAGTCATCGATCTATGTGATCAGAGGATTGTAAGTTCTCTGTGCATACTATGTAAGACTGGTAAGGCTAAGAGATCGAGAGGAGGCTTTGTGCTGAACCTAACTCGGGGAGGGAGGATCTAGCGAAGTGCGCAGATCTCCTGTCCTATGCGGAGTAGGGTTTTTGAGGCTCTGTGCATGTAACTGATTAACATAAGATAATAGAAGAGAAGAAGAGTTGGTGGATGTAGGCCCAAAGGTGAACCACGTACATGTTGTGTTTCTCTACTTTGGGGGGGGGGTGAACCACGTACATGTTGTGTTTCTCTACTTTGTGCAATATGTTGATGTGTTTATATGTTAATGTGGTTAGTGATTTGATATAGATGAATGATCTGTCGATGCTTAGTGCTTAATAATATGGGTGGATGTTAGACATCACTAGTATACATGTGCTTAGTGTTGAACCTATTAAGATCTGATTTGGTTTGCCATGCTAAAGTGTTGTTAGATGTTAGATCTGGTTGAATACTACGTTGTAACTAAGAACTGAATATTGATAAATATAACTGCTAAGTGCTCTGTTAAATATTAGAATCACATATTTGTGTCCTAGCTAAGGTTGCAGACATCTGAGTCTTGTAACCACCCCTACCTCTACCTCCAGTGAGACTTCATCTGCTTCACATGTGTTTCCGAAAGGACCGGTAGTTAGGGTTTTTTTGGTGCGTTGTTGTAGAATTGAACCATGGGTCTGCCCTTGTGCCAACAAATGGTTTTGTTGTCGGGACCTGGAACTGTGATTGTTGGGAACTGAGAAAGAAGAAGCTTTGTGCAAAGATATGAACTGGAATTGTGAAATTTCTGTGCATAGATTTGTCTCTCTAGTGCGTAGTATTCTACTTGGTTTGTGAATCTCTGTGCTAAAGAAAAGAAGTCTGATCTGAAGAAAAGAGGTAAGATCTGAACACTTTGTTCTCTGATAAAGGTAATAATAGTGAAAAGTTTTAATATCTGGAAGCTTTGTGCTCTACTAAAGATAAGATTATTGGAAAATTTTTGTTTCTAAAGTATGGAGCTAGGTATGTTTAATAAGAGTTATCCTAACTTGAAAACTAGGGCACTGATAGAAGAAAAAAGATTTGATAGGAGTAGATCTGATAAGAATAAGGAAATATATGTTATACCTATGCATATAAAGAATGTTTGGACTAACAAATAGATGCAGGATCCTAGAAAGAATTTTTTGCAGGTTAGCTACTATGATCCTAGCACGCAGTACAGGAAAGGTTGGGGATCATTTAAGAGAAAGAGAGGATTTGATACAGTTGCAGAAGACTGGGACATCTGGATAAGGAATGCCCTTGAAAGAGACCTAGTTACCTCTATTGCAAAGATATGGACCATGAAATATTGGATTTCCCTAGAATGATTGCTAAGGTTGAAAGAATGAGTATGAACCAAGAAAACCCTAAGGCATATCCATAAACTGATATTATAACAGAACCCCAGAAAGGATCAGAGAACGTATTACTACAGATGCAAAAAACCCTGAATGACCACTAACATATCATCCTATCAGAGATATTCAAAGAAAAATAATGTATTGAAGTAAGAATGGGAGACTTCGACATTGACTATGTTCTAGATGAGGAAACACAGGTGAATATCATGACTAAAAGAACTTGGGAAGCTATAGGAAGGCTTGCTACGATTCCTTCATTGGGAGGAATAGGATTATTTAGAGGAAAGATGATAAACCTATGTGGAAAGCTTACCTAGATATCTATGAGTGCCAATGGAACTTCGATAGAGGAAGAATTTGAAGTTGTTAAATTTATTGAGGACAACATTCCATTTACTATGTTGCTTAGAAAACCTTGGACTGAAAAAGATCAGGCCAGAAGGAAATAAAAAGAAGTCTTGGAGAAAAATAAGCAAGAGTTAAAAGATTTCATGAATAGGAAGATCATACACTTGATTAAAGAATAGGAGAACATATCAAAGCCATTTGAAACCAGAGAATTGGATGTTGAAGTTGAAAAAATACCAAAGGACTCCCAGAAGATTGCAGTGCCTATTCTAGGTACAGATGAAGTATTACCCTTGATTTCTAGGAAAGAATCCCAACAACATGAAGTTGTTCTACCAAAAGAAGATAAGAATCAGAATGGAAAAAAGAATTCTGAGATGAAGCTCATCGGAAAGAAGGCTAGAAATCTAAGTAAGAAGAGAGCTAAGATTGAAAAGTTACTGAAGGTTCCTGAGGGCACTTCACAGAAGGAAAATTTACAAAATTGGAGCTTCACCAGAATATCAGAAAAACATCACATCGCACTTCGCCATGGTGAAGACATATAATCATTGGGATAAATATATCCGTTAGAATGACGACCCGAACAAGAAGAAAGGCATTAATGGTCAGACATCTTGCCACTAGGCTATTGGGACTACATCGTAACGGACATAACTGAGTTAATGAAGGCTTCTTACCCATTACAAGAGATCTGTTACCACGTATCTATTTATCCCGTCGCGCCACACACCGATAACACTTTTTCTAACCGTGAATTTGAGATCGCAGAATATTTTATTTTCACACACTGATCATTGCACTTTTTGCATCTATCCCATTACATTGAGAGATTACTCTCTGACCCTGAGATTTTCAAACCCGAGCGTTTATGTTGGACGATTTCAGCATTGCAGATAAAAATTTTGAGGAAGTTCTCACCAACCTCATGAACGAAATATTAATGTTGATGTTTGTAGGTATACAAGCATCATCAACGAGAGAAGTGCAGGCCTCTCCATCGAATTCTTGTGGATCGGGGCCATCCCGACCAACAATAGAGAATAGAACCAAGCACAAAGATGACCTAGGCAACGTGAAGTTGATTCCATCTATATTATCGGACTATATCCCACCTCTAGCCGGCATGGTAAGTCATGATAGCGTGCCAAGAGATTTCAAGTACACCATCATTACTGCATACCTCCCAAAGGGGATATGCGCAGTAAGAGTAAAACAGGACAAGATCACAGCGTTGAATTTCAGTGACTTCAACCTCAGAGATTGCAAGAACCACAACATGCTCGCCCCATACAAATACCTAACTAGGACAAAGGGAAAGAACTCAAATATAATCCCCTAGACGTGGATGATGAACCTCGTGCAGTCCACCTTGCTAAATGTCATGAAAATCCCCCACTTTGGAACGCATCAGGAAGTCAATGCCTGTGTCAAGCTACTACTTTCATGTTACCATGGTGGCTATTTATGGCTAGACCATCGTATTACAGTCGATCTGATGTTTATCCAAAGGATCATAGGGTTGAGTATGCAAGGACCTGACCCACAAGAGGTCTATCCAGGAAAGGCCATAGATCATGCGCTAGCACAAAATATTAAGGACACATACGGTAATGTCGATAAGGGGACGCGAGGCTACAAGGTATCCTCCATACAGAATGGAGCAGTGTTCCTAGCATGTTAGTTAATAGATGGAAATATGGTATGCAAGAACCGACCCACACAGCTCACGGGATTTGTCGTCGACCTCGTAGGGAAGTGTGTAGAAGGCTTACAGATGAACTGGGTGAAGTACCTAGTCAATCAGCTCGAACTAGACTGCCGTGAAGCCCAGGATCAGGGCTATGATTTCCATTTCAGTTGGCTCCTAATCCTCATCACATTTTTTTCTGGGATATGCCGGAAGGTGCGACCTTCCTGGACATCAAGCCATTTGAGCTGCTTGCCACAAAGTTCGCTACACTTTGGTACTCAAGCGATATGAACAAACAATGGTAGTCAAACGTTGTTTTTCATACATACTACCTTCAACTGAAGAGATCCATCAAAATTGAGCCTCACATGACTCTAAACACCTTACAGAGATTCTCAACTCTTGATGAAGTTCATCGCAAATCGACATTTCATTTACATTACAGCGTGAGCTGATGAACATAAGGAACAACTGCAGTCGTACTACAAACTTATAGAAGAGGACCTAGAGGATATCACTAAGGACTGGTCCACAAATCTCCTTTCCCCGTTGAACCTGCAGAGATGTCTGATCTTGAATTGGACGGCCTGGAGACCACTCACAAAGAATAGGACACACTTGGAACTAGTAGAAGAAAGAAGACTGAGGAGGTCTAAGATTTAAGCAATGCCTCAGGGAAAACTGCTTCCATATCACCTAAGCGAGGAGGTGATGACGACGTAGAAGATATGAAGGACAAAGGAGCTGAACAAAATAAAGGTGAAGTAACACCGCCAAGAGATGAGGCTGACCCCTTGAAGAAGAGGAAGGTTTCTTTCCCAAAACCTTCTTCCTGGAAGAAATCAAAAGCCACCATGACCAAGATGCAGACTACACTTACTCCTGATGAATTTGAATTCATCATAACATCTCTAAACGACGCTTCACTGGAAATCATGGAGAAAAAAGAAGCTAAGCAGGAGGAAATGTACGATATAATTGAGGTTGAATTCTCAGGGGTACAAAAGGCTCTTCAGTCCAATTGTGCAATCTCCACTGTGCCCCTGCCATCGGGAGAACAAGAGTTGGGAGATGAACTAGCCCAACTCCACCGAATAGCAGATGCAACTGAAGCTTTCCTTCGATGAGCACAAGAAGAAACAAAACAAGCCACCTAGGGTTTGAAGCAAGTTCAAGGAATACTTGTAGAAAAATGTCGAGTTGTAGAGCAGGAGAAGATTACTCTCGAGACAAAGTTTGATGAGGAGAAAGCACAAATGCAACAAGAAAAGGAACAATTGCTCGCAGGGCAACTCAACATAAAAGAAGTAGTCAGCATAGAACTTTGCTCTATGATAGGCTGCGAGCCATAGGCTGAAGATCGAGTCACACATCAAGTAGAGAATCTCATGGAAGCCATCCAATAGATACAACAAATAATAGCATATTTAGAGCTCCGTACAGTGCCCAACACTCCACAGGATGTAAGAGATCAAAGAGAAGCGACTGGCAGGAGCGCAATCGAGAGAATAAAGGATCTTTCCATGGAATGTAAGAAACTCAGTGATCGCAGTGCTCAGACTGATGAGAAACGCACTGAGAATTCAGAATTGAAGGCACTGGAGTCACTACTCTAGGAAGCGAAGTATCAAGCAGAGACAATACAGGTGTAGTTGAAGCCCCTGTCAGCTGTAGAAAGAATGAAGCGATCCTAGGAGCAACGCACTGCCTAGTAGTAGGTCCATACTATTCAGAGCAGAGTCATGGAAGTAACTCAAAGGCTCCAACCTGTACAGGATGAGGCTTACCAACTGTTCAAAGAGATCGAAGGCCGAGGAGAAAAATTGGAGCAAGTTGTCACTACAGCTGAGCAACGACTAGAAGGACCCGTGAACAAGGTAGTCATCCAAGCATTCACTAAATAGGAAGCTATAGCACAACAACAAGTCGAAGCAGCTCGAGCTAAGCTTGAGACTTTTGAAGTAGAACTAATCATATTAGAGTGACTCGAGATGAGTCATAGGTGAGTGTTGGCGGCTTGTTGGCCCTTGACCAAGTTTTGAGGATACTTGGTCATGATTGACCTATTTTTGGGGCTTCGATAGGATGTCGAAGATGGAGCGCAAGACAAAGAGGAGATCATGGGATCTTGGCCCCTTTTTAGGGCTTTTTGGGTTTTGTGATCATGTAACAGGTATGGGAAGGTTAGCCCATGGGTTTACCCATGCCTAGGCCCACTTTTGTAATATATATATAGAAGTTAGGTGATGTAGAAAGTAGTGATCGATCTATGTGATCGGAGGATTGTAAGTGCATTGTGCATACTATGTAAGACTGTTAAGGCTAAGTGCAAGGGACTGTAAGAGATCGAGAGGAGGCTTTGTGTTGAACCTAACTCAGGGAGGGAGTATCTAGCGAAGTGCGCAGCTCTCTCGTCCTATGCAGAGTAGGGTTTTGGAGGCTCTGTGCTTGTAACTGATGAACAAAAGATCATAGAAGAGAAGAAGAGTTGGTGGACGTAGCCCCAAGGGGGGGTGAACCATGTACATGTTGTGTTTCTCTGCTTTATGCAATGTGTTGATGTGCTTATATGTTAATGTGCTTAGTACTTTGATATAGATGAATGATATGTCAATGTTTAGTGCTTATTAATATGGGTGGATGTTAGATTTGAATGGTATACATGTGCTTAGTGTTGAACCTGTTAAGATATGATCTATTTCATCATGCTAAAGTGTTGTTAGATGCTAGATCTGGTTGAATATTGTGTTGTACTATAATTAGGGTTTAACTGTGTTGTAACTAAGAACTGAATATTAATAAATATAACTGTTGAGTACTCTATTAAATATTGGAATCACATATCTGTGTCCTAGCTAAGGTTGTAGACATCTGAGTCCTGCAACCACCCCTACCTCTACCTCGGGTGAGACTTCATCTGCCTCGCAGGTGTTTCCAAAAGGGCCGGTAGTTAGGGTTTTGTTGGTGCGTTGTTGTAGCATTGAACCCTGGGTCTTCCCTTGTGCCAACAACTGTAAATAAACATATCATAATCGAAAGGAGTAGCTAAAATAACATGAAGGATTAGCTAACATATAAAAATTTGACAACTTACTATTTGGTTTGGTGTAGGTAAGACAATTACTTGTTAGTACAAGGATTTGTCACTATGAACGAAAATGACAGGAAGCTTGCTTAGTTTAGAGTGGCATTAGAGGTGAGGGGCGATGGAAAATGTTATTTCCCTTGCTATTATTACAGAGGCTTGAAAAGAAGAGTACCTTTAATAACAACGGTTGAAAGAAATTGTAGGGAGAAGGGGCACATCGAAGGGGGTTATGAATATCATCCCTTAGTAAGAGGTTATTCAATATTTAATGTATTCTCAATAATAGTCATCATGTCATGAATTTTAGTAATATTTCTTATCATTTTTTTTATATTTTCTATACACACTAACTTTACTACATTGTTTTTAAATATATAGACGATGCCTCCAAAATGTCAACCTCCAGAGAGTTATTTGCCAAGTACTAGCAGAAATACTCCTTTACAGGGTGATGAACTTCGAGATCAGAATATTGAAGTTGTTGATCAAGTTATTAGTGATGATATGGATGGAGATAATGTTAGTGATACAAATTAGGAAGATGATATACATAGATTAATCCAAGACACATTTTATCCAATGGATGAGGACAACCAGGATGATAGTCATGATGTTGATCCTCTACTCGAGAAGTCATGTCAACCTCTTTATGAAGGCTCAACAACAAATATTATATTTTCTATATTTTTATTGGTGAACTTGAAGGTCTTGAATGGTTTATCAAACACATGCCTCACACAGATACTAAGGTATTTAATTTGTTGATTATTTATGCCTGCATGTTCACAAATACTTAAAAGGTTCAATTTTTTCCTATATTGCTATTGTTTTCTAATTTGTAAAGTATGGATGCGATATTGATGATTAATATTGTTTACATTGACTTATTGTTTTTAATTTTGTAGATTGTTAGGTGA
>SNQJ01S0003779.1:199536-212418 GCA_010110895.2 Picea sitchensis | reverse complement strand
TTTTGTTAGACAAAGAGCACGTCCTGAGGGTTTTATGGTTGAGGGATATATGGTATATCAATGCATGGTGTATATTAGTCAATATCTACCTAAATTAGTAGAAAATATGAATGTGCCTCGCATTTGGCATCCTGACTCCATCAACTAATTTGAAGAGGAGGTCCTATTGGGGAAATGTAAAATGAGGAATGTGAAAGGAAATTATTAGATGTTGACATAGATTTAATATATTACACATTTATTTTTCCAATTTTGTTTTATCATACTGATTTTTTATATTTTTTATTCATGCATATTGACCTATATTAAACCATTCCTTTATTAACAATTGCTAATTAATGATATTAAATTGTTATTTTATCATATAGTTGCTCAAGAGTGGGATGTTTTACATTTATACATTGCAAACAACCTTGATTGGATGGAGCATTGGATAGAATATTGTGAAGAACACTTCGGTAGGTTATCATGGGAATGGGTGAGTAAGATGATTAAAACAACACATCATCATCGAGATAAATTTCCCGATATTATGTTAAGGTAAGTTGATTCAGCCTTTGGTTTAAAAGATAAACAAGCAAGTAAATTGTTTACCCACATTTTCCTAGTTATTTCCCATTTTTTCAATGTATTTGGTTTGTTTAATTTTTGAAATATATATTTACTAAGTCCTATATGAGGTTTATTAATTGGCAATGTATTTTTTACTTGTTGTCTATGTTGCAGTTGAAACATCACAAGGATATGTGGTGTAATGGTCGTAAATTTTGTATCAAAATGTTGGATGATAAGATCAAAACCTCGGATTGTGGGATAAATGAAGTGTTTAAGGTCACCTATGTGTTTCCTCTAGAAGTGACAGACATCCAAAATAAACTGAGAATAGGTACTATGGGAAATTGGAGGGTATAATTGAGTGTGATTTTAATTCCTTTAAAATAGTTTTGTTTGAGGTGAAATGGTACAGACTACAGATGCATGAACGTGATCCTGAAAGACCTGTTATTGAACATGATAATGGATTTACCATGGTTAATATAACGAAATTTGAACCAGGTACAGAGCCTTATGTTCTTCCAAGTTAATGTGAGAAATTATTTTACTTAGAGGTACCTGGTAAAGCAGGTTGGTCATACATTATTAGATATGATCCAAGAGGGAGACCAGTAAAGCATAATCATGTATCCAAGGATGAAGATAATAATGAGGAAGAAGATCATGATTATGAAGATAAGGAGAAGGTGGTTGTAGTCAATGTGTCAGACGAAGAAGATGAAGAAGTTGATCAACCAAACGTAGCAGACAACGATCTCAATGACGATATCGATTACTATATTAGTGAAAATGACATTGATGATGATGTTGATATGAATGATCCTTTCACCAATATCGATTCTGAATCAGATCCTGGTACAAATGTTGAGCTGGATGAAAAAGAAGATGAATGATATTTAATTATTGAAAAGAAGAGGTATGCGTTTATATCTTTTATATGATCTTTATGTGTTTTTATTTTGGATAATAGAGTATGTTACATGTTCTTTATAATTTCAAATCAGGTATGGGGAAATTGAGAGTGATGTGAGGGGGGGTGGGGGGGGGCATAATTAGAGCTTCCACCTTCACATGGTTTCCCATGTTTAGTAGAGAATGAAATATTCTCGAAACCAAGAGGAGCTCTGTGTGATTGTGCCTAATCATGTACTACTTGACCCCATTAAGGCGTGACTACGCCTAATCATGCATTACTTGACCCCATGAAGGCGTGATTGTGCCTAATAATGTACTACTTGACCCTGCTTATAATCTAGTGTGGAATGAAATTTGGTAGATGAGAATGCTTGGAACCAAGGTATGGACTGAATTAGATGACCTCTAGGAGGAGAAATCAAAGAAGTTTAATATCACAATGTATGCACCTTGTCACCCCTGGTGCTCTGTGTATATTCTCCTAGAGGACCTCATAGGCCTTTCCGTCTCCACTCTATTGATAGTAAGTGGCTTAGGATTATAGTTAGAACACTTGAGGCCTACTTAATAATTGGACAATGAATTATGGCTTCAAAGAAGGAGAAATCAAAGAAGTTTAATATAACAATGTATGCACCTTGTCACCCTTGGTGCTCTATGTAGATTCTCCTAGAGGAACTTGTAGGCCTTTCTGTATCCACTCTATTGATAGTAAGCATCTTAGGATTAGAATTAGAACACTTGAGTCCTACTTAATAATTGGACAATGAAGTATGGCTTCAAGTAAGGAGAAATCAAAGAAGTTTAATATAACAATGTATGCACCTTGTCACCCCTGGTGCTCTATGTAGATTCTTCTAGAGGACCTCATAGGACTTTATGTCTCCACTCTATTGATATTAAGTGGCTTAGGATTAGAGTTAGAACACTTAAGTCCTACTTAATAATTTGACAATGAATTATGGCTTCAAAGAAGGAGAAATCAAAGAAGTTTAATATAACAATGTATGCACCTTGTCACCCATGTTTCTCTGTGTATATTCTCTTAGAGGACCTCGTAGGCCTTTATGTCTCCACTCTATTGATATTCTATATACCTATACAAACAACCACAAGAAGAAGAGGGAAATATTTCATCGGAGGCCTTAATATGTCCAGGGTAAGTTTCAGAGGCTTGCAAAGAGTTATCTAGGTTGAAAGTGAGTTTAGTAGGAAGGGAGTTTAGGTGACAATGAGTTCAAGTATTAGTTCATGAAACATATTCCCCAACATGACTCTAATGAAATTTGGGGCTGTAGAGGCATTTCATAAACCTATGTGGCCGCCTATTCTTTGACAGTCATCACATATGCTAATGTATTCTCTAGCATCCTTATGAAAAAGTCATCTTGAAAAAGTTAATGGGGCCAATGTTGAAATTTTCTCAAACTTTTCCTATAGTCGTTGAAATTTGACATGGTTTTACTAGATATATTCCATAAATATTTATCAAGGTTAGGTCATGAAAAAGGGTCAAACAAGACATGGTCGTGTGAGAACTGAGAAGGAAAAGGTGACCAAAGAGAATACCGATTAGATATAGTCACATGACCAGTGTTGATTACTAGAATAAGTGTTGATTCTTGTCGACCCCACAAAGTGACCCCTTGTTAACATCCTACTTGTCAAGTATTGGTTTGGACTATAAGATAGTCATCGACAAGGTGAATGGCATAGTTGATCTACTATTACTTATACATGGCTGATTTACTTAATTTCTTAGCCATAATTAAGTTATTTGATTGATTTAAAAGGGACTATATATAAGAAATAACCCCTTGACCTTGAGCTAGTTACACTCATTTCTTTTCTTTTTATTTTACTTTGATTTATTGATTTTTTTTCTTCTTTCTTGTGTGTTCATTGTCCTTTGAGTTTAGTTATCTCTATTGACCAATAAAAATTAACCACTTTGTTTTTAGAAAATTCCGGGACAAATTTATTTTAGGTCACCATGTCAACTACTTTGACATTGGAGAATTATGGGGGGTAGGTTGTGGGTCTACACAATATCAACATAATTCCAAGAATGACCATTTCAAAGGGCTTGTAACACACCTGCCCCCTTAAATACTCTTTTATAGTAGGGTGGGGCATAATAATTTTCGTTTTTGTTTTCCCTCCAACTATATCATCTCGAATCCTCTCTAGGGTCCAACCCCGAGAGAGAGGGTCCAATCATCGATCTTTCCAATATCTGGCATATTCCTCATCTAACCTATTGGCTAAGGTAAATTTTGATGTTTGGGGTTTGGGGCCACTTTAAATCACAATCCTCTCGAAACACGAACTCAAATCTCCTAGATCGGATGGCTGAGGGGAGCTCATAGGATCCATAGATCCACGGTCTAGGTCACTTTGCGAATTCAGCTTAGGAAGACTTGGGATCACTAACACGCAATCTCCTCAAGTTGTGAAATTGAACTCATCGATCCGACGATCAATGTGGGTCTCTATAAATCCTTGGATCTACGTCCAAATCACATCGTGACTTCGGGTTTAAGAGGTTTAGTCGCACCAATGCGTGATTCTCCCATCGCGCTAACTATGAACTCACATATCCGATGGCTCAGGGGTTAAATCCCACGTACCTTCTCATGGCCAACGATTAGGATAAACCTTGGTTTCCTCTAAGCGGATCTCATCCGTTCATCCCTCAGGTAGGGGAATACCTTCCCTTCTGAGACCTTCACATCGTCATTTTCCTAGGATTTACGCTGAACGGGTTAGGGACTTGGCCCTGGAAACTCACAAGGAAAGGGTATTATAGGAGAGGTAACATTCTCCAGATGGGTGGTTTCAGGTCGGCACAAGATCTTCCATCTCGACCGTGAAATGTTCTATGCCCGGGAAATCATTCGGTGTTAATCTGGACATACGGTCTATCAACGGGGAGTGTGAATTCACAAGGAGATGGAAATATATGCATAACATAACCATTTCACATAGAAGAAGATTGTAAAATGCACGTATATAGCAGGGAAAAGAATTATTAGTACCAATCAATGTGAAGCGACTACTGGAAGGGGTACTCGTTTCCACCCAGCAGTAGTGTCAGTCACTCCAAATGGATTTACCACTAGCCACCCCTGAGCTAGACGATGATGCTCTGCAACACAACTTTTTCTTCTCACTCAACCATAGTAGGAACAAAGGTTACTCTCCTCTTCCCGCAAGATCCTCGCAATGGTTTACACAATACCAAGCAAGGAGGACTAGCCTCATTTATCAACTTGAATAAAAACCTTCTCTTCCATTTCCTGTATCCAGAATGCTTAGTTTTCCAAATATTCCTTGAATCCCCGATATTTACTTCCTATCTCTGTGCTCTTCGTAGGCATGTTTTTTCCTCTCCCCGCCACACCATCCTTTCTCGCCTTTTTCAGCAAGGTCACGTGTGGGTCGAATTCCAATTCCACGGTCAGGTCTGGAATCCTTACATATGAGTGTTATGCCCCATCCCCTCATTAACTCTTGAGGAGGTTTTACCACCCACCAGCCTGACTGTAATTCATTTATGGGTCAGAGGACATTTCTGGTCTCGAGCAATTAAATCTAGTAAGGATTGGTTTGGTGAAGGTTAATGCAACCATTCCTAGTCCCCTTCACCCTCATTTTGTGTAGCATCCATGGTATTTCCAAGTACACCCCCCCATCCATTAGTCACGCAACACTTGTCCATTTTCTTATTAATTAATTAGGTTCACATTTGTTTACCTTTCAAAAAAAGGTCCATCGAATCAATATTTACACATTTAAAGTTTGCCATAGTCTCTTGGCCATTTATAGTTATACTTACAAGCTGGGGGAAATAGGGTGTTATAATTCCCTCCCCCTTAAAGGAACATCGTCCTCAATGTTCTATCTATTAACATATCCTGTATGTATAGAAGTGAACAAAAATGGGTATGCCTGTCTCATGGCATCCTCCATTTCCCATGTGGCCTCATCTGGCCCAAAGTGTTTCCACTGCACCTTGACCTGTGCAATGGTTTAGTTCTTGAGTGGGGTTTTCTTCCTGTCTAGTATGCCTTGAGGTTCTTGTAGGAATTATCCCTCTGGTTCCACCTGGATCACAGACCAGTCAATTATATGATTATAATCATGTACATATTTCTTCAACAATGAAACATGGAAAAAATTATGTGTTTTTACTGTGGGAGGTAGTTCTAACCTATAGGCTACAGGTCCCACTCTATATAGAACTTCAAAGGGTCCACAATACTGAGGCACCAACTTGGCACAATATCTCATCTTCAGGGAACTCTTCATGGGCTTAAACCTGAGATAGATTTGGTCTCCTGTCTTGAATTCTCTGGGGGTTCTCTTTATATCGGCATAACTTTTCTATCTATCCTGAGCGATTTTCATATTTTTCTTTATTTGAATCACTTGTTGTTCCATTTCTTTCAACATGTCGGGTCCAATTGTAATTTTGTTCATGGGATTTCTCCAACTGACTGGAGTGTTGCACGGACTACCATAGAGGACTTTGAAAGGGCTCATCTTTAGTGATTCTTGGTAGCCGTTGTTGTAGGCAAATTCCACCAGGGGAAGGTAATATTCCCACTTTTTAGGTTGATGCATTACATGAATCCTTAGCATGTCTTCTAATATTTGGTTCACTCTTTCTGTCTATCCATCGGTTTGAGGATGATAGGTTGTGGTAAACAATAATTTGATCTCCAGACTAGCCATCAAGGATTTCCAAAAGTTTGAAGTGAATTTTGTGTCTCTGTTAGACATGATCTCCTTAGGCATGCCATGTAGTCTAAATATCTCCTTCATGAATATGTTGGAAATATCTATTACCTTGCAAGTCGATTTGATGGGAATAAAATCAATGGACTTGCTCAATTTATCCACCACTACCATGATGGCGTCATTCTTCTTGGCTGATGTTGGTAATCCGGTGATGACATCCATGGAGATGGTCTCCCATTTCCATTCGGGGATTGGTAGAGGTTGTAATAATCCTGCTGGGTGTCGGTGCTTTGCTTTAACCTGTTGACATTCTAAACATTTAGCTAAATACTCAACTATGTCTTTCTTCAATCCAGACCAATAGAATTATTTCCTAGTGGTTGTGACCATCTTCTGATAGCCCGGATGGTTGGTGTATGGTCTCTTGTGTAATTCGTTCATTACGAACCTCTTCAAGTCGTCACAAATTGGAATATATATCCTGTTTTGTTAAGTCAACAGACCTCCATATAACATCTGGTAGCCTTCATACTTTATCCCTGTGGGTTCTTGGTCCAGGTACAAGGTCATGGTCTGAAAGAATGCGTCTATTTCTTGTGCACTCCTGACTCTCTCCATGAAATTCGCCTCGCAGGTGCTCACCACTGCCAAGTGAATTGTTTTCATACTTATGCTAAGGGAACCAACCACCTTATTTTCCTTTCCTTTGATATGTTTTATTTCGAAATCAAACTCGCTAAGGAGGGCCATCCACCTAGCTTGTCTAGAATTGATTTTTGGTTGGTCAAACAGGTGTCACAATCCACAGTGGTCTGTCATAAGTACAAAATTCCTTCCCAGGAGGTAATGTCTTCACATTTTCAAAGTGTGCAATATGTCGACCAACTCTAGATCGTGGGTCACATAGTTGACTTCATGCTCATTCAATTTTCGGGATTCATAGCAAACTACGCTTCCTTCTTGCATAAGGACTCCTCCGAGTCCTTCCTTGTAGGCATATGCACACATGAGGAAGTCATTATCGGGATCGACGATCTTCAACACAGGTGCATGGGTCAGAAGGTGTTTTAGTGAGTAAAACCTTTCTTCACATTCTGGTGTCCAAATGAATTTAACCCCCTTCCTCTAGAGGGAAGTGATTGGACAACCAATCTTGGAAAACCATTTTATAAACCTCCTATAGTATCCTGCTAAACCCATAAAGGATCTGATATCCGAAACATCCTTTGGGGTAGGCCATTTCATGATGGATATGATCTTGTTAGGGTCTACTTCTACCCTTTCTTCAGGTATGACATGGCCCAAGTAATGTATTTTCTTATGGAAAAAGTCACACTTGCTAAATTTGGCATAGAGTTGATGCTCTCTTAGCACTTGAATTACAATTATAAGATGTTCCTCATGTTCCCCTCTATTCTTGGAGTAGATTAAGATATCGTCAATAAAAACCAATACAAATTTGTCTAGGAATTTGCCAAGTACATTGTTCATCAAGCACATAAAGGTGGTAGGGGCATTGGTTAATCCAAATGGTACTACCACAAATTAGTAGTGACCATATCACGTCCTGAAGGTGGTTTTGTGGATGTCTTCATCCTTGATTCAGACTTGATGGTATCTAGATCTCAAGTCAATATTTGAGAAGATGGAAGCACCCCCCAATTCATCGAACAAGTCATCGATTCTGTGTAAGGGATACTTGTTCTTTATGTTTACCTTATTGAGTTGCCTATAATCTATGCACACTCAGAGTGTAGCATCTTTCTTCTTCACAAACAGGATTGGTTCTCCCCATGGGGACATGTTGGGCCAGATGTAGCCTTTTTCCATCATTTCCTTTAGTTGTAGTTTGAGCTCAACTAGATCGGGTATACTCATCCTATAGGGGGTCCTAGATACTGGCACTTCTCTTGGTGCAATTTCTATTGAGAAGTCAATGTCCCTTCTAGGAGGTAGACCCGGTACCTCTTCTGGAAACACATCTCTATAGTATATTAGTATGGGGTGGTCTTCTAGGCTTGGCCTATCATTCTCAATAGATTCTGACACCTGTATTGCATATAGAGGACATCCCTTTCTGCAACACTTCTTCATTTTAAGGGTCGATATTCGTCTGATCGAGATAGGTTTCTGGATCCCTTGGAGGGTTGTCTTTCTCCCCTCATCATTTACACATTCTAAGGTTTTATGGTAACAATCCATCTTAGTTTTATATGCATCTAGACAATCCATACCAATCAACATGTCATACGATCCTAGGGGAAGTATGTTAAGGGTAGCTTGGGTGGGAAATCCATCCACAGTGAATTGGCAAGTTGGTATGACCTCCAAAATTTTTATTTTGGTTCCAGTGGCTAACTGTACCAACCATGGCTTAGTATGTCTATGTGGCTACAATTTACACTTATCAATGGTCTGAGGGGCCACATAACTCAAATTTGAACTAGGGTCAATTAAAATAGATATTATATGGTTGGTGATCATACCTTCCATCTCCACCATTGAGGCTTGGTGGTCGA
Source organism: Picea sitchensis (assembly GCA_010110895.2). Taxonomy (NCBI): domain Eukaryota; kingdom Viridiplantae; phylum Streptophyta; class Pinopsida; order Pinales; family Pinaceae; genus Picea; species Picea sitchensis. The sequence continues at coordinate 203,686 of SNQJ01S0003779.1, read as the reverse complement.
CTTATTTATCATCCATATCTGCATAAATTCGTGGCATACTCCTGGCCACATCATTGATGGTGGTCACTTCTTGGACATTGTAAACTCTCCTACTATTCTTTGTTCTATGCGGACAATCCCTCAATGGTTGTTCTTCGCCACAACCCCAACATTTCAAGGGTTCTTTCTTTGGGTTTTCAGTCTTTGTTGAGGTTGATCCAAAAGGTTTATTTCCACTCTGGGAGGGGAAATTCTGCTGGTGTACACTTAGGGTAGGAAATCTCATCCTTGAATCCTTCTTATATTTTTTAAATATTGGGGATTTAAACCCCGTTTTCTGGAACCCCGAACTATTCTTTTTCTTCCATCCTCACGAGGTTCTGTCTAAGGCCCAAACTGTTCATAAAAATATCTCACCTTCCATGTAGTGTCTTCTAGGGTCTTTGGCTTGTCAAAGTCAATTCTTTTTTGGTAGGTCTTAGGTAACCCACTAATGAATCATTTCACCTTTTCCTTTTCTTCTTTTATGTAGGGTACATACCTCAATAACTCAAGGAATTTGTTGACATATTCCTCTATGGTGATTTGTCCCATCTTGAGTTCATAGAACTCTTTAGTATTCTTGGCGAAATATTTTTTCGATAGATACTTCTTCCTGAAGTGTTTTTCAAACCATTCCCAAGATAGGTCCTTTTCATGAATCCCTTTCACATTCTTAAGGTCTTCCCACTAAATGGAAGCCTTTCCATTCGGATTGAAAGTGGCTACTCGGGCCTTCAAGTTTTTAGAGAAATCATGGACTCTAAAATACTTCTTTAGTCCAAGAAGCCAGGCCTTCACCTCCTCTCCTTTCTTAATCTCACCATTGAAAGAGGGTGGTTTGGCCTTCCTGAATTCTTAGAGATTATGACTTTTGGAATGCTTTCATTTCTTCTATTTTCTTTGAGAATGTGAACTAGTTCTACTACTATAAGATCCCTCTGAGTCGCCAGTTTCCTTTCCATAGGATTTGTCGGATGCTTTTCCCTTGTCTCCAGGTTGGAACTTTCTCGAGGTACTCCTCCGAGTGTGGCCACTTAAAGGACCACGTTTCCATATCTCGGGTGGACTTCAACTCCTCTTTGTCTTTCATTGGTCCACACGGCTGGTGTAAGGTCCCTGTTGTAGTTGTCTTTGTATGTCGGATAAACTCTGCAGCAAGAATGGATTAATTTACGTTTTCTTCTCTTTCTCTTTTATCAATCTCTCGTTGTCGGCCTTGCAGCTCTGTAATTTGTCCATGAGACTCCTCATAGTCTCAGCTAGATTCAGAGGGTTCTCTACCGCCCTCCTCTCATCAGACTCTTCATCTCTATTGTGCAATCCATCCCCCACTTTGTGGCATGCCACCATTCTATATGATTTTCGTTTCTCACGGTTTATCGACCGCTTGAGTGCAGACAAAACACTTGTTGTTAGCTAACATTATATTAGTTCATAACCATCACATAATTCATATTTATTAAATACATACACACACAACAGTAAGTTGTCATTCTTTTCTATAATAACGGCTTAACCAAACTTTTTAGGAAGGGATTAAGGTAGGATGTCGCCCTTTAATGTGGTTTTTATGCAGCTTGTCCATGAGCCTAAATAGGTTGAGTGTTGTAACCATGATCTAATACCAATTTGTAACACACCCGCCCCCTTAAATATTCTTTTACAGTAGGGTGGGGCATAATAATTTTCATTTTTGTTTACCCTCCAACTATCTCATCTCGAATCCTCTCTAGGGTCCAACACCAAGAAAGAGGGTCCAGTCATCAATCTTTCCAATATCTAGCATAATCCTCATCTAACCTATTGGCTAATGGGAAGTTCGACGTTTGGGGTTCGGGGACACTTTAACTCACAATCCTCCCGAAACATGAACTCAAATCTCCTAGATCGGACGATTGAGGGGAGTCCCGTAGGATCCATAGATCCATGGTTTAGGTCGCTTCGTTACTTCGGCTTCGAAAGACTTAGGAGCACTATCACACAATCTCCCCGAGGTGCGAACTCTAATCTTGTCGATCTGACGGTCAAGGTGGGTCTCGATAGATCCTTGGATCTACGATCCATATCACATCGCGACTTTAGGTTTCAAAGGTTTAGTCACACCAATGAATGATTCTCTCGTCACGCAAACTATGAACTCACAAATCTGATGGCTCAGGGGTTAACTCCCACGTACCTTCTCATGGACAATGGTCAGGATAACCCTTGGTTTCCTTCGAGTCGATCTCATCCATTCATCCCTCAGGCAGGGGAATACCTTCCCTTTTGAGACCTCCACATCATCGTTTTCCTAGGCTTTACGTTGAACAGGTTAGGGACTTGGTCTTGAAAACTCACAAGGCAAGGGGGTATGGGAGAGGAAACCTTATCCAAATGGGTGGTTTCAGGTCGGCACAAGATCTTCCATCTCGACCATGAAACATTCTATGCTCGGGAAAGCCTCCAGGGTTAATCTGGACATACAGTCTATCAACAGGGAGTGTGAATTCACAAGGAGATGTAAACATACGCATAACATAACCATTTCACACAGAATACCTTTGTAAAATTAATGTATATATATATATATATATATATATATATATATATAAGACCAAATAATCATTCATCCTTCTAGTTCAACAATTGAAGTAGGGAAAAGATTTATCAGAACCAGTCAATGTGAAGCGACTACTGGAAGGGGTGCCCATTTCCACCCAACTGTAGACTCAGTCACTCCAAATGGATTTACCACTAACCACCCCCGAGCTATACCACGATGCTTTGCAACACAACCTTTTCTTATCACTCAACTATAGTAGGGACAAAGGTTACTCTCCTCTTCCCATAGGATCTTGTCAATGGTTTACACGATACCAAGCAAGGAGGATTAGCCTCGTTTTTCAGCTTGTATCAAAACCTTCTTTATCATTTCCTTTATCCATAATGCTTAGTTTTACAAATCTTCTTTGAATCCTCTAGATTTACTTCCTGTCTATGCCGTCTTTGCAGGCGTGTTTTTTCCTCTCCCCGCCACACCATCCTTTCTTGCCTCTTTTAACAAGGTCATGTGTGGCTCAAATTCCCAGCCTGCATTTAGGTATGCAAGCCTTATGGATGAGTTCTATGCCCCATCCCCTCATTAACTCTTGAGGAGGTCTTCCCACCCACCAGCTTGACTGTAATTCATTTATGGGTCAGAGGACGATTTTGGTCCTGAGCAATTAAATCCAGTAAGGACTGGTTTGGTGAAGGTTAACGCAACCAGTCCTGGTCCCCTTCACTCTCTCTTCGTTTAGTATCCATAATATTTCCAAGTACAACCCCCCTCCAGTAGTCACACAACACTTGTCCATTTTCTTAGTAATTAATTAGGTTCACATTCATTTACCTTTCAAACAAAGGTCCATCGAATCAATATTCACACATTTAAATTTTTCCATATTCTCTTGGCCATTTATAGTTATATTTACAAGCTGGGGGAAATAGGGTGTTACAGGGCCTCACCCCCCTTGGTGTTGGAATAACTTCCCTACGCAATATCTTGTGATTTTAGATAACATTCATCAAACCTAAACATCAATTTCCATCCTGACCCATACTTCAATTAAACCTAACACATTCATTTAACCAAGTGATATATTCATCCAATGTTCAACTTGGTAATAGAGGGGGACAAATTGGGATTTTGGGCCATGCAGTGAACTCTAGTTAGGTGCGGTCACATGGACATGCTAGGGATTTTAATCGTAGTTCATGTGTTATTCATCAATGCTCAAGTTACAAGCATAATTATTGTGGGCCATTGGAGGCTCATGTACATGATGGTATCATGGATGATGTTAGTATTAAAATCATATCTATATATTTAATTGATGGTGTACATATAATTACAAATTACGAGTTTTTAGATAGTTGATTGTGCTATTTTTGTAAAATATAATTATTTCCCATGTGTAGTTTTTATGATTTGATAGTATTCTTGCATTATTGTGTGATGCATCCATCATGGTTCCCATCAATGAAGAACTAGTTACACTTTTTTTCTTTATTGGAATATCTCACATATAGACATTGTGGCACTATAATTTTGTTTATGTATGATATTTAGTGTTTTTATGTTTCTTGTTGTTGTTTTAATAATATTAAC
>SNQJ01S0003779.1:171343-199526 GCA_010110895.2 Picea sitchensis | reverse complement strand
ATATAATATAATAATATAATATAATAAAAAAATTAAAACACATGTCCCGCGCAATGTCATGACCTCTCCAAACCAAAACGCTGGACTACACACACTAAACCCATGATTTTTCATGTCGACCCGTGCCTACACCCTCACCACATTTGAGCTCTCGATCGACAGAGAGCGATAGAGGAGGCCCAACTAGGACAGAGAGCGATAGAGGCGATAAATCTTTGGTCGACAGAGAGAAATAGATTAGGTGATAGAAGAGACCCCATTGGGACAGAGGAGCATCGATAGAGGAGGCCAACCATCCCTAGATTGAGTGGAAGAGGAGGCCAAAAATAGAGGAGTGTCGATATAGGAGGCCATCCATCCCTAACATCAATAGAGGAGGCCAACTAGAGTGACAGAGGAGTGTTGATAGAGCAGGCCAACTAGCCCTAGTGTCGATAAAGGAGGCCAACAATGTCATCAAATTGGGTAATTTTTTCTAACATTTTAAAACCCTAAATTGAGAACTAAATACCACATGGCCTTGGATAATTTACACATGAAGTTGTCAAGAAGGAAAATTATGCTCATAGGAGTATGCATTAAAATCCATGACTACAATGTTGGTTGAGGGATTTCTAACAATACCGATAACAACAAATAATGGAGGGATTTACTAAAAACATGCCCTCATTGGATTTTTAGATAAAAAAATATCCTCTAGTACTTTTATAAATCAAATAGCTTGATTTCATGAAAAACAAATTAAACTAATTTTGCAATATTTCATCAATCTTGTATAGTCGCTATGAATATTTAATTAGATTAGTTGAGTCTTGAATAGAAGGTAATCCTTCCCTTCCTTGTAGATCATGAGAATAAAATAACAGAAAAAATGTTCAAGACAATTCTTTGAATTAACCTTCACTAGCATGTAAATAGTATTTTCCTTTTTATAATAGAAAGTAATATTTATATTAGAAAAATGGGTTATAGTAAAATTGGACAACTTTGTTATAAAAAATAATAACGGTCATAACCCATAAGTAAAATGACAAATTCCTTTTTTCAAAAAGTCCTATATCCATCTATCTAGCAACTATATTGACTAGCCTAATAGGTATACTTACTAACAATATGTCCTACTAATAAAAAAACTTGAAAAAACATTATAAACAAAGAAATATATTAGAAAGATGGCCCATGCAAGGCGTCTTCTAAAAGTTGGTTTTCCTTGTTTCCCACCTCATAACACACATCCATTTCTAATTGTGTTGCAATGAGTATACTAATTATTGTAGTTTCCAATTTCAAATGGGATTGCATTGAGCACACATAATTCCTTCCTTCAATCTAGATGAGTTAAAGGTAGGGGTAGGGGATTAGAGAATATTGATAGAGAGAGATTAATGAAACCAATATTACAAGTCATAAAAATAACTACAAATTCCAATTGAAGTTCCAATTCTACATACTTGCTTCTTTGCAACTAGTTAAATTCCCTAAACTCTCATTACATGCCCTACATTTTCCTTAATTAAGCATCAATCTAAACAACATGCATGTCTAACTCTTCAATTTCCACCAATAATTTTTCCTCCCACACCTCTTGACAATGTTTCCACTAGAAGGCCAATGTTACCACATATCATCGGGATATTTTAAACCCTTTTTCACATCGTGTCATGCTTTTGTTGACTTACAATAACTCACGCATCACATTCCAATTCTCCCCACATGACTATGCCATCTTGTCTGTAATTCCAAAGATTCCCAAATCAAATGGGTCTTCCATAAGGAACTAGGAGCTATTAAGGACATTTCAAGGAGTCCAACCACTAACTTCCATAGAATGAGATGACTAGAGAAAGATGTTATGGCCAAACCATATAACATAGAGGCTCGAGGGAGGGAAGAAATTTCTCTCCTAGCCCACCCTTCAATCCAAATAAAACTAGGCATAGAGAGAAGTTGGATTGGATTGACATGCTCTTATTAATCAAAAGCATTGAAAATTGGTAGCATTGTAGAGTGTGACATATTAAGGGCCATAACCCATAGTCCTTTTGAGCCCATCAAACAATGCATTATTGTAGATAGAGTCATCATGAGTTTAACGTTGATTAATGTAATGGGAGAAAATCATAATGGAGAACGCCTCCCTTTTTCTTAATTGAACTTCATTCATGGATGCCCCCATATCCATAAGAAAATGATGGGATAGTTCCATCATTCTTTGAAATCGATGACATAGACAAGGATTTTGAGATGTTTCCTAGTTTCTCAATAAGCCTATGTGATGTTTCCTTGAACCTCTATAATTTCTCTCATGCACTGTCACATTCATCTATGAAGTTCACTAATTATCTCTCCCATCCTAAAGTGAATCAACAATCACAATATTCCATGTTGGTGTGAGGAATGTTGTGAAAACTCAATTCCCCACCCTACAAAGTTGCAATGCGTAACTAGGAAAAGAGAATGTCGATGGATTTGGAAGGCAAGAGAGGAATAGTGTGAGAAGAGAAGTGATCCACATTGCTTCGATAACTCTCTCCATTAATGCAAAAGGCTTGCATGGAATATGATAACATCTCCATTGAACTACACTTTAACTCATTTTTCTAAACCCCGGGGGATCCTAGACGAGTACTTTATTATTTAGTAAATTCCACATACAAAATTGTGACTTAGATAGGAATTTCAACCACCATACCTTTTTCCATCACCATTGTGAAGGAGATCCATTACCTCATGCAACCAAGGCCCTATAGCATTCTCTAGGAGCATAATACCTTATTGGATTCAAAGACCAGACCAATGTATATTCCTTGTCCTTGATCCTTACAAAACTTGATTTGAAACTTCCAACATATCTATCCCAAGTATCAACATCTTCGTCCCGGAAACTAGGTCCCTCTGGGTAAGCTAACCTTGGTGATAAATAATATTTTTATTCAAGTTAGCTCTCCAGGACAAATTATAAAATCCTCGAGACCCTACAAACATTATGATATGATGTGGAAGCATGTAATTTTCACCACTACCTATCCATGGGTCCATCCCAACCGAGGGTAAGGCTAAAATCATTGCTTTCTAGATGATGGTTACATTGATTAAATTCTTGATAGAATTCCTTATCCAACCCTCCATTGAATCTAGAGAAATTTGTTTTTCTCTTACTACCTGAGCCCATAAATCCTAAAGGTACATATTGATGTCGTAAGAAGAGTGAAGACCCTCAAATTATGAAGAAGCCAATTTCATAAAATATACCTTATTATAACAAGCCAATTAGGTAAGTATTGAACAACGTGTCAAGAATTAGGAAAGCCTTGCTGAAATCTTAAAGTTCTTCAAGAGCATGTTTTGAAACATATCCATTATCTGAAAGAAAATAAAAAGTAAATGAAGGTATAACACAAGTTCTGATAAGGCTAAGTATCGAATTGATTTTGGATTCAAGAATGGCATAGATTGTAAGATTTGTCATTCAACCTTGCTTAGAAGGGGAATTTCAATGATTGGGTTCCTTTGAGGGTCACCAAGAACCTTTTTCATCTTAAATTCTTCCATTTTTTTCAAAAATCTTACAATCTAGGCCATTCTATAAAAAAAAAGAGTTACACCCCAAAGCATACCAAGATAACAATAATGGGATGCCAAGTATGATATGAATCAATTAAACAAGGAACCCAATAATTTTCTTACATACAATAGACTCAAGTATATTCTCCAAGAAAAACATGGGTTCCCTGAATATTTTATCGCTAACTTATCTTCTCATTTTTTCAAGTGTTGGTACCACAAACTTATATTCGCACGATAACTTATCTTCTTGTTTTAATGAGTGTAGGTACCACCAAATATGTATCTATCGGATCTATCTTCCTTGAGTGATGATCAAGATATACTTAGAGAGGTTGAAAGTGAGACGTGTTGTACTAGATCTACTGGTTCTAGATCAACTAGATCTGAAAAGGTAAGGAAAACATTTCATATAAGCATGCAATTTTTTATTGCCAATGGAGGGTCATGTAATTATGATGCTGAAAGCATAGGTGACATTGGTTTTCCCTTGAGGTATAGGCATCTAGTGCAATGATGGGCACCTAAGGAGCTACCTAAAGTGGACATAGATTTCTTCATCAGTGGGAGGGTGCATTGCATTGCTCCTTCGTCCTTACATGGATTGGGGTTATTTTACATGGATGGTATAAAGTTCATCTATGGCACTGTAACTGAATTGATGGAGTATGTCAGACCAATATGTAGAGATACAGAGTTGCCACAAATTATATACAACTAGTAGATAACAATCAAAATAAAGGGACGACTATGTATATTGATGGAAGGCCAAAAGCTTCTGGAAACATTGTATGATTTATAAATAGTGCACGACTAGTGGCAACAACTAAGAAACTGAATTTCATATTTGAGGGATGTGAAGGAAATCGTATATTTGTATGTGCAACAAAAACAATAGTTCCAGGTGAAGGGTTGTTGATCGATTACAACTTAAATCAAATAGATGGAGGGGGTGCGGTTATGGGGGTAAATATATTACATACCATTCAACGCAACCTTTGATCAATCATTGTTATAATTTATCGCTACAATATTTCAATTTTTTACTGCATATATTTCATTTTTCTTTATTTATTTTCTGATATTACTGCAATATTTCATTTTTTTTAATGTTACAATTACTTTCATAACTTTTGTTGATTAATTTATTGTGTCAACATCTGTCCAGGGTGACCGCGGAAAATCACACACTACATTTTTCCAGGGTGACTGTGGAAAGGCACCTACTGTGCCTCAGTAGGTAAATGCTAAATATAGTAACAACTTATGACTACAACAACTAAATTTCTGAAATTTCATTATTTATTTTCTGATATTACTGCAATATTTCATTTTTTTAATGTTACACGTGAATTTCATAATTTTTGTTGATTGATTTATTATGTCAGCATCTGTTTAGGGTGACCGTGGAAAATCACATGCTACATATGTCCAGGGTGACCATGGAACGACACCCGTTGCGCCTCATCAGGTAAATTTTAAATATAGTAACAACTTATGACTACAATAACTAAATGTCTCAAATGTTAAAGTTCATCTCATTAATGTATTGTGGCATGGTCACCGTGGGAATTCACCCACTCGTAGTATATTAGAGCAGGGTGATCGTGGGAAGTCACTAGCTGCACAAAAACATCAAGTAACCATTAGTCCTTAATAATAACTAAATTTGGTTACAATATCTAAATTTTTTTGATGTTAAAATTATTTTAATTTCATTTATTTTTTAATGTTTTTTGTCCAGTACAGTCGATTTGGATGATGAGGATCTTGAGGAAGAAATATTTTATTCCACTAACCCAATATAAATTGTCGTGAAGGCCTTGAATAAGGAAAACATAGAAATCTATCTTTGTTTTACAAAAGACCCCACATAGAAGGACAGGGCAAGAATTGTAGAGCTACAAAATCTAATAAATGTTTTGGGGGTAAGTGGCATCTTCACATATTTTTATCTGTTCTCACAATTTCATATCTTTTTTTTTGTTTTATATTTTATATATGATTTGATAAACTAAATTTTTCCGTTTGTAGGAGTTTTTAAACCCCGTGCCCTAAGAACCTGCTGAGCCTGCAACTGCCATAGGTATCAGTGATGGTCCAATGCAACAAAAAAGTTGACAAAGAAAAGTACAAATTAGGTTTTTTTACCCTCATGAGGTTCCCCTCGAATCCATTGATGAGCGCACTAATGTTTACTGGCATGACACGTCGAAGCATGAAGAGCCAGAGCCTGAGACTCTACATGATTCCAGAGATGAACATATTGTACATGGCGAGGAAGCTATTCATGGAGAAACATGAATTAAAAGCACCAGATCACTAGATCTCACCTTCATGGTGGATGACACATGTGTTCCAATCAAGATTCAGAAGATTGCAGGTATTTGTTAATTAATCGATTCATTTTTATCATGAAATTGAAATGGACATTTGTCGAGATTATTATAAATTAATGGATAACACGTTTCTACAGGAAACAATGTTTTCTACAGAAACTTGAATGACAAGGAGTTTTTTGGCCCCACCATTCACACATGGTGGAATACCCAAGATAGCGAAAAGAAAGATGAATTGATAGGCCACATGGTAAAATTGTTCGTCAATATGTTCAACAAGAAAGTGGTTACAAAGTTAGCCAGCGAGAATTTAAAATATACCAGGGCCCAATATAGGGAGAAATTGTAATTAGACCTCAAGCATGAGTGCCCTCCCATGGTTCTAGAGAAAGAGTGGAAGACCTTGATAGAGCATGCAAATGAGAACTTGTTTAAAAAAAAACCTGAAGACATCCACAACCTGGTAAAGCAAGGTACAACACATGTCATCTTCTTAGTGAAATATGCTCATTTATGTTTTCTTTCTTGTTTTAAGTAACAATTCTGATATCTAACTTTTTTCAAAAATTCCATATATAGGCTACCTGACACCTCCAAAGAAACCAAGGCTAGAATGGAAAATCACGGGCAACATAAACTAGGCCAGGGTGGTTATGGAAAACTAAAATCCTGAATCGTAAGAATTAAATGATTAAATGTGGTGAATATTTATTTAATAGTAGTGAACAAATATCTATTTTTGTTATTGGTAATTTTCATGGTGTTATGCATTGCAGTTAAATATGTTCCAAGATGTTGCCACCGAGGAGGACCTAAATCTTGGTTTCAAGCACGATTTTAAAAGTTTGATTGAATATCAGAGAATCTTGAGGCAGACTCCAATCTCCCCAGCCACGCAAATGCAGGTAAATTCAATGACTAAGGAAACCACAGTAGCATGCTTGTAAAGTATATTCATATTTTATCATATCACCCTTAAATTAGTCTTTATGTTTGTTTTCAAACAACAATGCAACCACATAAGTGAATCTAGCGGTATTCAGGAGACACCACTTCATACTAGGGAGAATATGTCCAATGATAGTGGGGAGCAGAGTACCCATTCCGATATGTATGCTTCAGAATTAGAAATATTTACTGTGATTGCAGATATTTATTTCCTGACTTATACTTATATATTATATTCTTTAAATGGAAGAGCATGTAGCCTAGGAGCGTGAACTGCAAGAGGAAACAAGTGGACAAGAAATTAATGCACCAATTGTCACAGCTACACAGACAGGTAAAGAGCAATATTGTAATGTTAATCAAAATAATGAAATAGTTATTTCAATTATATTTCAACATATCGATATGATCATTTTTCGTTGCTGCAGTTCACGCCCCTGCACAACTGTCTCCATGCCCTTCTTAGCGATGTACCAAAAGTATGGTGCATGAGCGCATGGAAACAAAAACAATAGAAGGACAGAGTGCAATAAATACAGTGTTAGAGGATGATATGATACCCCAATCGTCAATTTTATGAATGTAAAAAAACATAAATCAAAGAAAAACTAGATGTATAAATTCATGACTTGTATTTGAATGTTTATGGATGTTTCTAGTATGAAACATTGTTTATATGAATTACCATATTATACTTCAACGTTTATATGTTCATATGTTTTGATGACTAGCCTAGTTATGCATGAATGTTTATATAAAAAATCATTTGTTGGGTATGGGGAATTGAGAGCGATGTGGGGGGGGAGGGGCCATATAAGCTTCCACTTTTACGTGGTTGGCCCTGTTCAGTAGAGAATAACCTATTATTGAAACATGGAGAGGCTCATTAAGGTATGCGGCCACTTAATTTTTTTCTAGAGTATTTTACATAACTAAATGCCTATTTATTTGCTTATATATTATTTACTCATATAAAGAATTTGTCTTTTATGATTCATGCAGGTCTTGGTGATGGAAATGCATTTCAAGAACAACTCTTATCAAGTTGTATGGGCTAATGGATCTGGCGAAAGGACAATGATAAGTTAATGGTTTTGACGTGTTTTTTAAAGTATAGAACTCAATGTAGAACTTATGGAGACATAGAAATGTAAAAATACAATTTTGATTATTGTTAAGATATTCATATGTTCTAGGAAATTACTAGCATCAAATTAGTGTATGATACCCCTATGTTTGTGGGATGCATATAGGGTTTATTCATTGTCCCACAAACAAGTGGGTCTTATACATCAATTTTGTGTCTCGCTAGGTTGTGACCTATCAATATATTTTTGAGATATAAGTAATTTTATAAGTCGATGTGCAATAATATATAAACAAATAAACATATTTTGATCAACCATTGAAATATTACACCTACAAATCTACTGTGGCATGTTTATAGGACCATTTATCTCCCCATGTATATTTTGATCCTTTTAGGGGCCAAAGGGTAATGCTTAACTTATCTTCCTTTATTTTTTCCTTTTCTCAAAAAAATCTTCAATGCAACTCTTGCCCCTCCAAATGGGACAAAATCCCCACTATCATCCAATAATAAATCTCCCAATGATGCCACTGCATCCAATGCTTGTTCAACAAGGGGTCCTCAAATATGTATTATGTAAAGGAGATCACAAGGTCAATTCAAAACCCAATGTACTTCATCGAGGGATACTTCATACACCAAGCGTTATGCCTCTTAAGTTCTAATGTATGAAGTGTTCTTCATGTGTGGGAACATACCCAAAAGTGTGCGATGAAGCATACATTATAGGCCCACAAATGTGACTCCAAAACTCTCTTCAAAACCTCCACGTGATACATTACTTTATGGTGAAGGTCAAGTATATATAAGATAATACATTTCCTTTTTACTCTAGTCTTCTCCAATACTTGCCTCCCCTATCTCCATTCTGAGGCAAGTCTAATGCACTACTGCCATAGGTGTCTTATTGCAGAAGGGTGCTCTGTCATTCCTTGTTGCCTAAGTCTGCTCCAATGATTCACTACGAGTGAGATGATTCATGTGCTGAGGAGATGACATGGTAGAGCACTGTTGGAAAAGCATATTTAGGCAAATATATCCCTCGTACATGTTCACAAAATGCCCGATACTTATGAAAGAACCCAAATCTATGTGTTTATTACACTTGAGGAGGCCAAAACTATTCCATATTGAGGAAGAGAATACACTCAAGTCAAAATCCATGCCCAATACATGGTCACTTACTTCTTGAGAAAAGGGAATCATGAAGAGAAACAACAATAAATTTCTTTATATCCCCTTTATGTATCCCTTACACGGCTAGAAAGTGATGCATTATGGTTTGAAACAAAACATTGAATTCTTGAAATTATAAACAAATTCATGACTGCAATCAATGTTTTGTTCATAAATTGAGTTGGAGAGGCCTAGCATTCCAAGGATAAATCCCGTAAATACTCCATAAATAATCAAGAATTCAATATGAGGTGAGGAAAATATGTCTCCATGCATACATCTATGGTAGAGATATGAATGTTTGATCATTCATGAAAACAACCTAACAAGTTGCATAACTTTCCAATGAAAACTTAGTGAAAATCTCATCTTAGTCTCAATGCTCCATCAAAGTTATACTATTGTTTCCATGGCACAATCTTGCATAATTCAATATTAGTTCATTTGTTGCATGTTGTGAATAGGTACAAAGTGACAACCTGAATCTTCGAAAAATTCTGGACTGTACCAAAGACACAATGGCAAAGAAGAGACCAAAATATACTCTCAAAGTTTCTATTCTAAGTGTTCTTAGGTCTGAACCAGCGATGTTGTAGGTGACATTCATTCCCAGTTGTCATAAAATATCAAAATATATAAAGAGAAAGTTCATAAAACTGAATGTAAATTGATGTGTATGTTGCTCGTAAGCCTCAGAGATAGCAGAGATACCAAGGAGGTTTTGTTTATCTCAAACATGATGTTCCGGACCTCATTTGTTTCTAACCTTAACGTTGTTCACAATGCAGCCCCGAATTCATCTCTTAGGTTGTTGTTTTGGTGTAGGTGTTGGAGGAGTATCATTGCTTGTACAATCTTCCCAACAATCCAACCATAAGCTACCACAAATAAGTTAATTGTTTCACCCTTCAATATACCCTCTAGTTTGCTAAGAATATGCCTTAATATAGGGAAATCCTGGGTTTATCATCCATCTAATATAGGGCACCACAATGTTTCTAAGAATATCATTTTGGAGGGCCAAAAAAAGATGTAGGATATGTTGGTTATACTTTTTCATCATGGCAAGATAGGACTCTATGAATGGAGCATTTTATACTGCCCACATCTTCATCATGAACTGATGTTGGTTGGAACTTCCTCTAGAACACAAATGAAAAGTCCTCATGTATCTTGACTATGTATGCCAAGTAAATTATGCATCATGCCACAATGATGCTATATAACTAATGCCCCATGATTCCAGTTTAGACTATCAAATGTCATGTCAAATATTTGTTTTGGATCTTCCAGAAAGGTTGCATAGAAAATCTATGTGATGAAGGAATCAAGTCACCAAAGGTGATGCAACATGAAGATGAAGATGAAGCCTGCGAAGAATAATGATCCTGGATATAAGTCTCTAGGTGCCCTCTTGGCTGGTCAATTTAGACCATAAATGATACCTCCCACAACGTTACCAGTAGATGTCACATTGGAGTTTTCATGTGCTGTAATATGACAACTAGTAGGTGTTGGGCTCCGGATTTATAACATTTTCTTGCCGGTTCTTGAAGACATTGTCTACTCTCCTGAAGACTTTTGTTAAGCAAATGGCATTCTTTCTGTGCTATTCATACCCTGTTACACATATATATTCCATTGTATACAGAAACCATGAAGTGCCTCCAAAGCCACAAATGAGCGAAAATAAATCCACAGTGAAGTGCCTCCAAAGCCACAAAATGAGCGAAGAATTCAACTATAAATGCAACAATAACCCTCTTCTGCGGAGAATATCAACGTTAAAGAATGCATGGTGTTGGCTTATAGAGGATAATACTTTTGATTATTTTATGATACCGCAAATTGGATAGATATATTATCCTTTTGTGCTTCAAGGGCCTTGGAGCACAACTGTTTCGATCATTGGACAAATCTGGGCAAAGTTACTAAGTGGTGCTGTTGAAGTTGTTTGTAAAAAGACATGGGGTATGTTTGCAAACAACTTCAACAGCACCACTTGGGGTATGTTTGTGTTTTATTTGGGAATGCTTTCGGCAACATTATTCAAGATGTGCAAATGGTTAAAGTCATCATTTACTTCTGGCCAAGACAATATGCAAAATGCCAAGATAAGCTAAACAGAGTGCTCATAGCCGGCAAAACCCAATAGCTGGCATCGTGCGATATTTAAATTGCATAACGCAGGGAAACCGCTTTATAACTTCTAGGGCAAAGCAACGCATTGCCAGAGGTCAGAAAAGTTATGTAACATTGCCAGAGACAGCTGGAAACGTTATGTACTGAGCCGCCAGAGATCTAAAACGGTGTAACAATTGCCGTGAGAGAGCTGGAAACGTATGTAACATCGCTGGATCTGGAACGTTCTGTAAAGATGCCATGCGTTGCCAGAGATCTGAAACGTGTCTCATTCCCTGGTGGTACTCTTGAAACTGTTTTTGTAACTCCTTATTCATCAGGGCAAAGCCACGCATTGCCGAAGATCTAAAACGTTATGTAAAGAGATGCCCTATATTGCCAGAGGGTTGGAAAAAAACGTGAGATGAGAGCTTCTATGCTCGAGAAAAATGTCTTGAGAAATGGGGGATAGACGGAGCATAGGAGAGAGATAGAGAATAGAATAGAGGGAATGGAAATTCCAAGCATTGTAATTGTTTTCATCTTCAAGAAAATAGTAAGATTCCAGTAATCCGATTTCTGTTCTTGCCATTTTAGCTGAGTTATTTATTTGCCAGTATTCGTTGATTTAGAGAACATCGCTGACGGTGAGAAGGCGTGGCCCTTCGATGGAAACAGAGTTGATACTTTGTATTTACAGTAGATTTCAT
Source organism: Picea sitchensis (assembly GCA_010110895.2). Classification (NCBI taxonomy): domain Eukaryota; kingdom Viridiplantae; phylum Streptophyta; class Pinopsida; order Pinales; family Pinaceae; genus Picea; species Picea sitchensis. Next base: position 187,578 of record SNQJ01S0003779.1, on the reverse strand, counting down.
TCATTACTTTTCAGTAAAGATTCAACCCTAATCTACATTGCCAGTCTTCTCATGGGTTTAGTAGCATAGAAGTAGAATTTCATTTGATTGCAACAGAGGGTTTAGCATTTCCAGATTCCAGTTTAGACATTACCCTTTTCAGCCATTGATTCTATTTGAATTCATTGTTTAACATTCAAAGAAACTAGAAGCCCGGATATTTCATGAGATAGAGAAGTTTCTTTTGATTGCAATAGAAAGTTTCATAGGATAGTTGCTGAGTTGTGTGGAGTGATAAGTGTACCAAGAACTTAGTCAAGCTTTCAGCTTTATCTTTTACATGCATATACGTATCAAAGACTGCTAGTACCGGTAGTACCGAGTAGTACGTATGTGCTGTGGTACAAGAGTTCTTTTTCCAAATGAAGTTTCTTTTAGCAGTCAGATTAGTTTACATCCTTTAAACTCTCTTCAAACTGCATTTCCCTGTGGCCGTTCTCTAAGTCTACCTTCCCGGTTGACAATTAAATGTTGATTTACATGGTATATCCGTACTTAATAGAGATTAGTTTGGCATCCTTAAACCCCCTCTCCAGCCCTGCATTTCCTGTGATGGTTCCTCTAAGTCTACCTTCCCAAGTTGACAATTAAATGCTTGATTTACATGGTATATCCGCAATTTATTATTTTGATGCCGCTAAGCCGGGAGGTACTAAAAAGGATTGGAAAGTGGCCTGTTTTGCTAAGTAGATTTGATTTCTGCAAGTATTTTTTTTAGAAGTAAAGAGTGCTTTCATTTTCAATAGTATGCAAGGGTGCTTTCATTTCAACAAGTATCGAGGTACGAAGTGTTAAGAGGGTTTTCATTTCAAAGAAGTTGGTAGATTTGATTCGTGTGGTGCATTTGATCTTTAGGAAGTAATCTTCTATTTCAACAAAGTGCCTTTCTTTTCAAAGTGATGCCATTTTCACAGAAGCGCTTTTATGTTCTCTTCGGCCATAGAGAAAGTGTGTTTTCATTCTTAGTAGGAGGATATTTCATTTAGAAAGTATGAAGATTTCGCTTCAAGCAAGTGTGAGTTTGCAAATTAGTTTTCATAATTGGTTATTTGGTGTGACTTGCAAAGCTTTTAGCAAACCCCTACAACAAAAGAAAAAAAAAAAAAAAAAAAAAAAAAAAAAAAACTCCACTAATGATCTAAGATTGAAGGAACGGAAGAAGAGATTGTTGCATGAGCTTTCGTGCATCTTGCAGAACTTGAAGAGATCTCTGCAACCCAAGAGATGGAGGAGGAAACAATTGATTCAAGCATCCTCGTAGGAACACTTTTGCCGCCCTAAACAACGAGCAATTAGAAATTCAAAGAAATGTGAACATGGCATGCATAATCATATTGAACACCGGGTTCAATCTGTTCTACAGCCTTCAGATGCTCTTTTTTTTTCAGCAAATCTTGGAAATCAAGAGACCGGTGTTGCTTGCTCAACATGCCTTGGTAATTATACATCTATATCTTCTATCAAAGGGCACGAATTCATTATTGATTCTGCTAAGACTGTGGCTACATTGGTTATTTGCCCATACTTAAAGAAATGTCTCTTTCTTTAGGTGGTAGGATAGAGAATAAAAGATAGCACTTTTGAATAGTTTATGCTTTCTGCAAATAAAAAAGACATCAACAACATTTATTCACATAGGGTAGGCCTCACACAAAAGGAAGGATTCTGATGAAGATCTCTGCGCTTTTGGTACCTGCGGAAGCTGTATTAGTTAAGGCGCTCAAGAATGTACTTCTATTCTTCTGCTTTTATAAACATCCGCATGCAGGACGTACCATCGACTCATAACAAGATGAGCTTTGAAGCAAGACAAGAACAGGTTGTGTTCTCACAGCCTCTATCTCACACAATATTTACACAGTAACCTCGACAACACACAAACAGTCTAACTGTCTCCGAAGGCAACAATACCTAAGGCATGTGAATTCTTCTTTGAATTTTATTTATACTCATTAAATTTAAGGAAATTTTATTATGATTTATACTTATACTACTTGCTAATCCATATCCTTCCACCCTTTCAAAGCATCATCATCCAAATATATCCATTTTCCTTTCCTTTTCGCCATTATCATCTCGGGTGACTTTGTCCATATATCTCATAAGTTCCCTATCCTCTGCTTTCCATCTAAACCACAGCCTCCGACCAATGAGGAGAAGAGGGACAAAATGAGCCAAATTATAATGCTCAACCATCGGTTAATGATGTTCTTAATCCCTCACGTGAGTGCTCGGTGGATTCAAAGCATTTTCTAGATGCAGAGAGGAAAAGAACAACTGAACTTAAAAAATAGCCTTGAGGAATACATCTATTCTACTAAAGAGAAGTTGGACTCATCTGAGGACATTGAGAAAGTCTCAACTCAAGAACAACGAAACTCCTTCAAAGACAAACTTGATGAGGCAACTAAAAATTTTAAAGGACAGTGTTTTATGATGCATGTTGAATCCCATGTTGATGGTCAGGATGACCTTGGTCAAGAATATGCTGATAAAAAGTTGCAGAGGGGTCACAAAACAGAATATGTATGTCGTCTCCATACAGTCAATCCAGTATTGATTTTGAGAAGAGGTCATTTCACATAAGTGTAAGCTCTTTGGATCAGGTGGGAGATCTGCCAATGAATGTGTCTCCTGCTTTTTCAGAGTATGCCTCTACTAAGAAGAAAGAGATTGGCGAAAACATCAGGAAGAAGCCATTACTGGTGATGGCACAAGATATAAAACAGCTTCGATTACCGATATACAGCTCTTCTTTGGTACTGATAAGATAACATTCTTCCATTTGTCTAAACTACTCCAAGGTCAGAAAATTACCGCAGTTGATGAAACCGAAAAGAAGAACCAGTCATATTTGCAACAGTGGATAGAAATGGTTTTGTTAGCGAGCAAACAAGAGGCTGATGATGCTGTGCAAAATGATAGGGTTTACAGCTGAGATGCAAAATTAAAGAATTGTCCAGTCAAGAATCAATCTGCCCAAGTGAAATAATTTTCAAGCACTAATGACAATGGCAATACCGATTGGACTACTAATGAGATAATGAAAATGCACTTGTATGCTGAGTCATTCTTAGTATGCTATGTGTAAGCATCCAAACCATCCCTTCTCACATTCATGGTCCGTTGGTGACAACCGCAAATACATGATAGAGAAGAGGTTTTTTTGTCCTTGCCTTGCTCGGGTGTACTTGTTTCACAACTGTGGGAATTAGCTTGGCATTACCAAGTCATTAACAGATCTCAATTCTTTCATGTCGTTGGAAGAACAGTGACTAGAGAGATTTTGCAATTGTACAGTTGGGGTCTATGAACAACGACTAGAAAGATTTTGCACATGTACAGTTGGGATCTATCCTTCAATAGTTTCTGAGAACAGAGTATTGCAAACATGAAAAGACTCAAAGCTTGAAAAGGTGCCTTCTAAGTGGATATGGGAAATGAAGAAAAATGGCCCCTCACTAGATAATACTCTTATAACTATTGCATGAAAAGTTATGCAGCTTTGTCAGACATTGATAAAGTGGAAGAGGTGTTGAACGAAATAGAGAGTGATGATAAGGCTGATTGGAACATTTACAACACTCTAACAAATATTTATATACTGGCAAAAGTTCTTGACAAAGGACCATTGAAACAAATGGAGAATAAAGTGAAAGAGGAAAAACTTACCATCGAAAACATAATGTCGATTGAATCCAGCTTTGTTCTCGAGGAGAATGTTTCGATAAAAATCACCTCGCAAAGCATTTTGCAGCAGCCAAAGCACTGGTATCAGATCAACGATTTATTGAGTTCTTTGATGCATCCAACTTAAAGCGATATGGCCATACATGGATGCATCCTCACAATAGCCAAGGAAGCATTAGTCAAGGCAAATGTATTATTCTGAAACCTTTTCAATAAAAAGAATAAACATTCCTCAATCCATCATCTTTTGATGACTGTTAATTATGGGTAGTCGGTACCATTGAAGATTGAGTTCATCCGTGAAGTCCCAATGGTTGAATTCTACAACTTTAACAACTTGTAAGTATGCACTAATAAGTGCTTCCTTTTCTTGAGGTCAGATGTTATCAAAAGAAAATTCTTGTTGAGGATGAGAATGAGAGCCTAGAAAAACAGATTACTAATAAGGAGCTCAATATTGGATTGGACTCTTAGTTGCCTAGCAATTTCCACAAGCCTCTTCCAAAGGAGAGAACTAATGATTCTTGTGCCAAAGCCAGAGATGAAACAAGGACAATTCAGCCTACTGCCTCTTCAGGGAAGAAGACTCCAAGGTTCCATGAATGCTCAATCTGTCAAAGGATTTTTTGCTTACTCCAACCGGCTTTGGGAGTGTCACAAGAGATGCCATTGTGGTAACAAGTAGAGTTTCAGATTCTATTACATACTTTAAATAAGGAGACTCTATGCAAAGAGCAGCATGCCCTAAGATCGGAGTCGCTTGGACCTCGAATTTGCCCGCCTGGTTGATGATGATTGTAATTAAGGAAGTGATCTGTAGTTCCAGCGGAGGGAAAAATGGTGTAATTGTAAGCCACCAATTGTCCGTGAATTAATTTTTCCTTTGTACTTTTCAGCTTACTCATCAGACAATCGCACTTCCAACCACATAAGCACATTGGTATATCAACTATATCACCAATGTGAAAAAAATATGAAAGGAGTAATGCTTCCAAGTAAGATCACTTTGGAATTGAAAATGAATTGAAGAGTGTTTGGCACCGGACTTGATGGCTAGGTTGGATAAAGACAAATTTGAAACTGGACGAAGCCCATAGCTATTTACAATCAAATGGAGGCAAAAGGGCGTACTGAAATTTTGCAAGTGCATCAACTCAAATGCCATCGGAGTTGCTATCAACTAAATGACCTGCGGAGATATTAGTTCAAACAGGCAAACCCTCTACATTCACTTCTACACCCTTATTTTGCTCTCTCACCTTATAAATGCACTTACATTTTCACTCATACAACTAAATACCCAACAAGTCTAGTAACGATGGTCATCTCTTTACCTCCTTTTATTTTAATGATTAAATCATAATTTAGAAGGTTCAAGACTTATTGTATTAGAAATAAAAGATTCTTTTTCAAGCCGCAACAAAAAGCTGTCTGTGGGTCATCCTCGATGACCACGTTATACTGTGAAGTTCTTTCTAACTGTATTATTTGTTCGAATTCTTCTGCAGATTCCGAGTGTTCCATTAGTACCACATTCGCCAGTATTCGGCCAAGCACTGGGCCAACACTGTGCTAGCATTCACTACTACCAAGCATCAGATCGGGCTACATAAAATCCATCGTAAAAGACCGTGAGAACTACAATTTTCGCTGGGCTAGGATGTAACTTCAAAAGACAATTGTACAGCAAGGCTTGCATGACAATGGAGATAGATAATGATAGCTGATTTGTGCATTGGTTGCTTTATTTGTTTCTTCCCGGGTTCCGCTGATGGCCATCAAGAGTTTAAATGCCGAGCATCATTCCTGGTATATTTGTATCTTTAACATAATGCTGATATGCCTAAATGAGCTTTACTACATCAGCATTTCGTACCAGCCACACTCAAAGGAGATATCAACTAAGCTGCTAAATTTGCCCAGCTTTTAGAAGGTTTGAAAGGTTTGATATGGAAATTGGATAAGTTGACAACATATGCTCGAAAAGTGTAGGGGTTCTTCTCAGCAGCTCCTATTAATCAAGATGGACAGATCCTGGGACTGTTAACATTCTACTACCGTGCCATTGTTAAAGAGGTAAATTCGCTTGCATGAGACATGCACGAGCATGGGGATGTTGGGCTCGATTTATAACATTTTTCTTTGGTTGTTCTGAAGACATCGTTTTACTTCAAGACTTTGTTACAAATGGCATTCTTTCTCGTATATTCATAATTGCTGTACATATATTCCATTGTATACAGAAACCACGAAGTGCCTCCAAAGCCACAAATGAGCTAAGAATTCAACTATAAATGCAACAATAACCCTCTTCTGCGGAGAATATCTGAAACGCAGGGTGTTGGCTTGTAGTGGATAATACTTATGATTATTTTATGATGGGTCGAAACATTGATAGATAGTGGATATCCTTCCGTCAAGGGCCTTTGGAGCAATAACCGTTTCAATCGCAAGGGACAACTGGGCAAAGTTACCAAGTGGTGTTGCTGAAGTTGTTTGCAAAAAGACATGTGGTTATTGTTAACCCCGGTGGTGCTAGTGGAGGACCAGAGTATGTTTGTGTTTTATTTGGGAATGCTCTCGGAAATATTATTCAAGATGTGCAAATGGTTGTCATCATTTACTTCTCACCTGCTGGGCAATATGCAAAATGCCAAGATAAGCTAAACAGAGTGCTCATAGCTGGAAAAACCCAATAGCCGGCATCAAAGTATTTAAATTCGTGCATAACGCAGAGAAACCGTTTTATAACTTCTAGAGCAAAGTTACCACTACCGTGAGGTCTAAACGCTATGTAACATTGCCGAGAGAGTCGTAGAAACGTTATGTAACATTGCTTTAGGATCTAAACGGGGTGTAACATTGCCAGAGAGAGAGATGGAAACGTATGTAACATTTCCAGATCTCTGGAACGCTCAGAAAGATGCCATATGCTGCCGAGATCCGGAACGTGTCTCATTCCCCGGTGGTACTTTTGAAACCGTTTTTGTAACTCCCTATTCACCTAGGGCAAAGCCACACATTGCCAGAGATCAAAAAACGTTATGTAAAGAGATGCCCTGCATATGCCGTGAGGGTTGGAAAACGAGGAGAGCTTCTATGCCTCGGCAGGTCTCGAGAAATGGGGATGTGGATGAGCATAGAGTAGAGGTGATGAGAATAGAATAGAGGAAATGGAAATCTCCAAGCATTTCACTGTGTTGTTCTTATCTTTCAATAAAATAGTAAGAGTTCCAAGAACTGATTTCTCGCTCTTGCCATTTTATCTGTGAGTTATTTATTTGCCAGGATGTGTTGATTTAGAGAACAGACCGTTGACAGAGAAGGCAGGTCTCGAGGGAAAACAGAAATGGATAACATTGTATTTACGAGATTTCATCCATTACTGTAAAGGTTCAACTCCCCAATCTACACAAATCATGGCTTCATTACATAGAAGTAGTATTTCATTTGATTGCAACGTGGAGGGTTTAGCATTTCAAGATTCCAGCTTAGACATTACCTTTTTCAGCCATTGATTTCATTTTAGTTCAGATTGCTTAACACTCAGCAACTAGCCCCGGATATTCATGCGAGATAGAGAAGTTTCCTCGATTGGGTAATAGAAAGTTTCATGTCGAAGGTTGCCGAGCTGTGTGGAGTGATAAGTAGCAAGAACTTAGCTGTTTTCAGCTTATCTTTTACATGCATATACGTAATCGCACTGCTATTAGTACCGAAGTAGTACCGAAGTAGTACAGAGCAAAGTTGTGGTACAAGAAGTTCTTTCCAAATAGTTTCTTTTAGCAGTTCAGAGATTAGTTTGGCATCCTTTAAACCCCCTCTTCAGCCCTGCATTTCCTGTGCTGGTTCCTCTAAGTCTACCTTCCCGGGTTGACAATTAAATGTTGATTTACATGGTATATCTGCAGCTCGACAGTAGGTACTTTTTTTGGTATCATGTGATCGTAAGTGCCCATAAGTGCCTCATATCAACCACTATCGTCCCTCCTTGAAAGGCTCCATCCTTGAAGAAGGATAGGGGATTGGTGCTAGACATAAAATTTGTGCATGAATCAACAATAAATCATATTCTTCATTAGGTACAATACTAAGGCTTCTATGTATCATGAAGATGGGGACTTCTATAGGATATCATTGATTTTGGAAACTAGAAAACTATCATTTTTTTAAAAAAAACCTAAAGAATTTGTCGCTATAGAGACATATGTTCATCGCAAGTATGGCATCTGCGTCGCAAGCCATTGGTGGGTTTTCTACTCTGCCACAAGACTTTGTCTCTATTTCCATGTGTCATCGTCACTATAGAGACACATGTTCACTGCAAGAAGGTATACATCTCTTGTTCTTACCACGAACTTGCGTCCCTATAGCGAGGCACGTTCATGGAAATAATTTAAATATTTTCTATGGGATTCCATCTTTTCAACGTATGTTCATCAGTCTACTAATGACATTTTTTCATAATTATGATGATGTGAACACAAACATTTAACATAAAATATTTAGGATGATGACACGTGGCGGCCTGATTTCATCATTGTTTCCACGAATAATCTTACTTCGTGGATATAGTGACGTAAAAAGTTCCACGAAAAATATTGTTTGGCTTCGTGGAAAGTGTGACGGATATGTGTGGCAATAGCAACGAAAAACCGTGGCAAATTTGTTCATATGTGGTAGTGATCCCACATGATTGAGGTGGAAGTTAAGATTCCAAATCAACTTGTTTCTATTTTAATTGATTTAGGGTCAATCCATAGTTACATTCACCCTAAATTAGTGGATAGAATTAATTTAATAAAGGTAAGATTGAAATATCATGGTTGGTTTAGTTAGCCAGTAGCACCAAAAAAATCGTCAATGATATTGTTAGAGCCTATAAAATAGATTTTAGTGGAGTGGATATGAATGATTATTTAAATATATACCATTGGGATCTTATATTATCCTAATTAGAATGGACTAGTTGTACAGGTATCATTCTATCCTAGATTTCCATAACAAAACATTTACATGTATTAATGAATAAGGAAGGAATAACATTGTGCAAGGAATTCCATGACCCATTTCTACAAGGATATTTCAACCTTACAACTAAAGAGATGTTTCAAGAAAGGATGTCATTTGTATGAAGCTCATGTGGAAGATCCAACCAAGACCAAAGGGAAGAGTCTTAAGGATTTTATAATGTTGCAAGAGTTTGAGGATACATTTGAATATGTAATAGGTTTTTCACCAAAGAGGGATATATATTTCTATATTGATTTAATGCCCAAAGATACTGATACGAAAAGATCTTTTGATGACCGTGGTTGAGTTATTTTTGCATGTGTTTATTAACCATTTAAGAAGCTAATGAAAGAAGATGAAGATAAGAGGATTATATCACAGCCATAAAATAAAATAAAGATCTAAATTGAAGCAATAAGAACAACAAACCATAACAAGAGAAGTGATAACAGAGTTCGACACAAAATTGCCTACGTCTTCGGGCCTTTGTCTCAGTGGGGGAGGATTATTTATTAATTCTTCAATGCTTTCAAAGTACATCAAATGGAATCCATTCTGATCTCGCTATGTTTTTCTCGACCTCAGAAATCCAACACAACTGACGGCACTGAAAAAGATTGAATGTAGCTCCCAGAAATGGCCTGCAAGCATCTTCTCCTCAATAGTTTCCCTGCATAAAAATCGCTTTGGATTAAAGATACTTCAACTCAACTAATCTTGGACTCAACTAGACTACTATCCTCCATGTAACATTTGACATGAGACCTTGTACAAAAATATAAAATCAAGTAGTTTTATGATCCACCATTATTTAACAGTCGTATGCAATTACAATGAGATCAATGAAACCTTCATGACTTTGAATGCAATACACATGAAAAAATAGAGGCGGTATACCTCAAATCGCCTAAAATTCATTCTTGGAATGTATGTCTAATGAAGCTTAAATATATGGTGTTCCTTGAGATACAATTTTATTCTAATATACAATTTGTGTCTATATTGAAATCATTGCACACACTGAAAAGAATCGTGACAAAAAAATTTCCTCCAATTTGCAAAATTGTCCCATGCCGAGTTAAGTGTGGAAACCCTGAAATGTAGCACATCCTTTATGTACAGATTTTTTAGCAATCTGAAATATATATTGTAACTAATGACTAACTCAAAAAACTATTGTAATATTTTCCAATCCTCATACCATAATAGTACGAAGTGTCTCAATATACCAACTTGTGGCCTTAGATTGCAAAAGAATATTTCATTGTAGCCTTTGAAAAAATGTTCTACTTCTCTTGATGTCTAACAATAGTCAAAACCACACACAGTTCCATCTGATGCTATACTAATTTCATGGGATTGCATCTTGAAAATGTTGGAGGGACATCACCAATATAGACATATTTGTAATAAATATATTAAAGAGAGAAGGTTTTACATCATCGAAATGCACCTTCATCTATTTCAAGTAACATAACATAGCAGACCCAACAAGTCAGTCGATTATCCATCTTTTTCAACAACTGAAAATCAGTCTATACCCCATCAAGTCCATCGATTCTCCATAATTGAGTTAACCTTCCATGTGCTCTGTCGACTTAGTGTGCAAGTCTGTCACACCAACAATCACAATAATCATGGAAGGCTATGCTGAGAAAATTCATGACAATGTGAGAAGGTTAGTGTTTTCATCTTGTCATAATTCCACAATTGTAGGTTAACAATGTAGCTGTCATTTTTTCCATCGATTTCCCATGTCCAATCACCATTTAAAAACAAAACACAAGCTACCATCACATAACCATTGTTGTATCGCTATGTTATTGTGTTATGGGCATTCATATCACCACCATACCTTATCATATGTCTCTCTCGATATAAAATAAATATGAGTGGAAGCACTGAATGAAGGTTGGAAGTAGTGCTAGAAGGAACAAATTGCACTATAGTGTCCCCAGCAATGATATGTCATTACAAAGGTCAAATCAAAATTTTGGTGGGAGAATACCATCGAGCAGAAAATCCATCCATTCATAGCAGACAAGGAATTGACCATGGATCATTGGTCACACCCACCTTTGGTCCATATGCCTGTGTGGGATTAAGGTTGGGCCCAAATGAGATTATACTTTGACTTGTATATTTTATTAATCTTTCAACTTTTTGTGCAAGATTGTCTTCATGAGGAGTAATCGATGATTGCCCACCAACATCCACGACTAGTAATAAAAGAGCATCCACCAACATCCACAAGTAGAAATCATTGAGAATTCATGAGAAATCATTCCACTTCCAAGTTCAAACCACCTCCATTCATTTTTGTTGTCACTCAGGTTGAATGAAGGAGGAAATGATGCCAATGTTGTAATCTTCTATATTACATGGGCATTCAAGAGAGACTGGATTAGGGAAAACACATCAAGAATACGCACACATACTCAAAAAAAGACATGTAATTTAGGGAAGGTTAACCAACCAAGTTATTGTTCTATATTTATGAGTATTTATACATTGTAGAGATGGTTGGAGTGGTTGTACCTACTCCAAATAATCATTTGTTAGGTGTATTTATCCTTTATTACATATATTCATATATCATGTACTTAGATTTAATCAATTTATTACATATATTCTTACATTATTATGCTAATTTCTAATGTATGATGACAATTACAAGGGCCTAAGAGGCCTTCCAACACTTACCAATGTGCCTATTTTGAATATTAAAGATCCAAATGAAAATTTTGCGATATGCACAGATGCATGCAAAGAAGGACTTGTTGGAGTCCTTCCTCATAAAGGACATGTCATTAGTTATGAATCTAGAAAATGTTGGAACATGCAGTTCCATCATAAACCTCACCTTGTTGGTTGAGTGGGTTGACCAAGTATTTGGGTCAATGATTGAATAAATTGTTGGTTGACCATATCCATTTAGGATCCCAGAGCTACGTTTTCATGGACATGTGCAACCAACTTCTCTAGAGATTATTGGTTTGGTCCATGACCAAAAACTATTTATGGACAATCCTTGTGATCGGTCTATTATCATCTCAAATCATCAGATAAAATCGGCAGATCTACTCTTTCTCTCATGGAGTGACTTGTGCTTCAATGCTACAATGTCTTTAAACACCACCTGTGATCTCAGATTTGTTCTTCTATGTGTTCAATTCGTGTTCCAACATGGAATTAGTGTTTTTGGTTCTTTGATATAGGGTTTTCACAAGAAGAATTGGATGGAAGTGCGACAATCATGGAGATATACTTAATATGGGTTGTTGAACCCCAAAACCCTCATTTTGTCTGTTCTGGGTTATTCCCTTGACCGACTTAGATTTGAAGGTGGAATCATTTTGGATCATTGTTCGTCGGTCCTTTGTAGTTTAAAAATAAAAGGTTGTCAACCTCAACATTCTTCTGGCCGAGATCAATATTTGTGGCTTGACTCATAAGAGTGGATTGAATTGAATAACTTGTACTTTTTCAACTTGTGGCTTTGGTCGACTCAACCATCCACCTCCTGTTTGGCTCTTTGACTAAATGGACTCGAATGGATAATATCTCTTGGCTCTCTCCTTGACTCGTGAAATTTTTCAGAGAAAGGATTTGTCATAGTCGAGACATTCGAATCATAACCCAACATGGTATGGAAAAATCAATTCACTTTACATCTAGTATCGACTAGAAGTCTGCTCAAGCTATAACATTGGTCGTCTGGACCAACCCTCATGAACTCAATATTGTTTTGTGCTCTCGCCTGGAGGAAGTTTTGACTCAACTTAAGCTATGCTCAACTTGTTTTCTTTCTCGAGGCTTTGTTGATTGAATATATTTGACATGCCTCTTCCTGCTAAATGTCTTGGCTGATTAAATATCCATTGGTTCTTTGATCTATGGTTTTTACAAAAAGACTTGGATGGAAGTGAGAAAATCATGGAGCTATACTTACTATGGGTTATTGAACCCCAAAACCCTCTTCTTGTTTTTTCTGGGTTATTCCCTTGACTGAATGAGATTTGAAGGTGGAATCATTTTGGATCATTGTTCGTCAGTCCTTTGTAGTTTAAAAATAAAAAGTTGTGAACCTCGACATTTTTCTGGAGGAGATCAATATTTGTGGCTCAACTCATAAGGGTGGATTGAGTCGAATCACTTGTACTTTTTTGACTTGTGGCTTTGGTCGACTCAACCGTCCACCTCCTCTTTTTCTTATTGACTTGCATGGACTCGACTAGAGAATATATCTTGGTTCTCTCCTTGACTGGTGAAATTTTTTAGAGAAAGTATTTGTGATAATCATGACATTTGACTCATAAACCCAACATGGTATGGAAAACTCAATTCACTTTACATCTAGTATCGACTAGAAGTTTTCTCACACTGTAACATTGATCGAATGGACCAACCCTCACGAACTCAAGATTTTTTTTTTCTCTCGACTAGAGGAATTTTTGACTCGGTTGGAGATATGCTCAACTTGTTTTCGAGGCTTTGTTGATTGAATATATCTGACATGCCTCTTCCTGTTAAATGTCTTGGCTGATTAAAGATCCACTGGTTATTTGACCTACGGTTTTCAAAAGAAGACTTGGATGGAAGTGTGACAATCATGGAGCTATACTTATTTTGGGTTGTTGAACCCAAAAACCCTCCTTTTGTTTGTTTTGGGTTATTCCCTTGATCGACTAAGATTTGAAGGTGGAATCATTTTGGATCATTATTCGTCGGTCCTTTGTAGTTTAAAATAAAAGGTTTTCAACCTCAACATTCTTCTGGCCGAGATCGATATTTGTGGCTCGACTCATAAGGTTGGATTGAGTCGAATCACTTGTACTTTTTCAACTTGTGGCTTTGGTTGACTCAACCACCCACCTCCTATTTGGCTCGTCGGCTTGCATGGACTCTATTGGAGAATATATGTTGACTCTCTCCTTGTCTGGTGAAATTTTTCTGAGAAAGGATTTGTGACAGTCGAGACATTCCACTCATAAACCCAACATGGTATGGAAAACTCAATTCACTTTACATCTATTATCGACTAGAAGTCTTCTCAAGCTATAGCATTGGTTGACTGGACCAATCCTCACAAACTCAATATTTTTTTGTGCTCTCAACTGAAGGAATTTCTGACTCGGTTGGAGCTATGCTTGACTTGCTTTCTTTCTCAAGTCTTTGTTTATTGAAGACATCCAACATACATCTTCCAACTAAATGTCTTGGCTGATTAAAGATCCACTGGTGGTTCTACCTAATGCGTAGATGCCCCTCCATATCTGTCTCCTTTTCAACCCAAAGACTTGGTCAACCCACTCAATTTACAAGGTGATTTTTATGATGGAACTAGTTGTTGGTAAATTTGATTGTTTTTCATTAATATCAATGCTTGAAGCAAGTTTGGTAGAAAATTTTGGTAGCCCCAAAAGTATGGTTAAGGGAATCAAGTTTTTTTTAGGTATAAAGGTATGAATATCAGTTTATTTGTAGCTAATACTATTCTATATCGATAATACGTGTCATGCCATTTCTGGTGATATGTGGAATGTCACATAACTCCTCATGGTTAGATATTTATGGCCTTGTGAAGTTGGAGAGCCCTCATGAGTTATCTAGAAGCCCCTGGAAGGTCAAAGAAGTCAATTTATTCTAGAATCTCCAAGAAGAAGTTTACTAGTCAAAGTGGTTGTAACTAGGATTTAATCATGAGTTAAGTTGTTGCAAAAAGTGTAACATCCTGCTCTGGCGCACTGAGAAAACTTATTCTTTGAGGACACTTGCTCGCAAGTGATCTGGACTCTTATGATGTTAAAACATTTATCCTTGATTATGATGCGTTATGATAGATGACATGATGTTTTACTGCTTTGACGTAGACAGGTGCTTTGACTCAGTTTTATTGAGTGTGCAGGGTTTTGGACCTTGAGGATGCAGAGGCATCGGNCTGTCATTTTGGCTCTAATAAAAAGGGAAAAGAAGGGGATAATAAAAATTAGGAAACTAAGGATTGGAGGAAACATAATAAAGGAAAGTTGGGAACTAATGGTAAAAAGCGAGGTCAACATAGTAAGGAATCTGCAATTAAGAACCTTCTAATTTGAGCTAATTTAGTAACTCCTTTTTAGGGAATTTATTTAAAACATGTAAGGGGATCTAGGAACACCTAGGAGGAAATTTAGGAGCAAATATAGGTGGGTGAGGGAAATGAGTAAATTAATAATTTAAAGAAAATAATTACTTGAGGAAAGAGGGGGATGGACGACACTTGTGCAAAGGAGAATATTTAGTATAGTTTTATTAAAACTTAACTAAAATGTGATTTAAGGAAAGTTGGAGGTTGGAAAAACTCTATAAAAGAAAGGGAAGAGGAGGAAGAAAGGGATCGGCTGATAGCGTAACGTTACGCTGCTGGATTTACGACTTGACTGATTACTTGTGGGGAGTTGGGTTTTCTCAGCTCATAGCGGAGTGGTAGCTCAGCCTTGCAAGGCGAGCTGGGAAGCTAGACTTACCATCTGGATTTTTGTGTGGCCCCTTTGCAGCTTGGGGGGCTAAGAGGGAAGCAGAGTACCCCTAGCGATTGGCTGGGAGGTACTGGTGTAGTCTCGACGGTCGAGCGAGAGTGGCATGCAGCAGGAGTGACACGGGGTGCGCAGTTTTCATTTGAGGTGGGAGTTAAGGCAATGGTATGAATTGTATTTTAGTAGACTAGAATGCATTGCGATTTACCTCTGTTAATAAAGTTATTTACCTCCGTTATTAGCGAGATGATGAAATTTTTTACTGTTGTTATAATTCCTATTTTCCCCGTTGACTCTCTGTTAAAGTGTTTCTGGGCTAGCTCATCCCTGCGCTTAATGCGCTCCTTGTGATTCCACCCTGCGTTTTACTTACCTCTCAACTACAAATTTAACAGCCTCACTTCAGGAATTTATCTCTGAAATTAGGTGTGTTGGCGTAATTATTTGTGTTGTATTTGTGTCTGGTTGCACCTGAACTAGTTCTCCTACCATACTCGATTTTTTTGACGTAAATTTTATGACTAACTTTTATTGAATATAATTGTCTGAATCAGTTTCTGAAATAATTTTCTGTGTTGCGCGAATTCCCAGTTTGCTAGTTGCTGTCGAATTTTCTGTGTTGCGAGAATGCCCAGCTTGCTAGTCACTGTCGAATTTTCTATGTTGTGCTGCTAGAAAACCTTATAACTCAACTGTGCTTAAATAAATGGCATTTGGGAGAATATATGGTTGAATGCCAACAACCATTTACTTTGATACCAAACTCTTCCTTTCATTGCTAATATATTTTTCCCATGCAAAATTCTTGGTATCAATGGTGGCGGTTGGGTTCCT
Source organism: Picea sitchensis (assembly GCA_010110895.2). Lineage (NCBI taxonomy): Eukaryota > Viridiplantae > Streptophyta > Pinopsida > Pinales > Pinaceae > Picea > Picea sitchensis. The sequence continues at coordinate 171,484 of SNQJ01S0003779.1, read as the reverse complement.
TCTGCGTATATAATCACTGTCCCCTTCAGCATTGGCCAGGTAATGACTAGGTGATGTTCTTCCTGCGTTTCCATTGAGTAACAACCACCGTTTGTTAACCACGTTGCTAGAGCTGGCCACTGGTACCCACGCCCTCCTTAA
>SNQJ01S0003779.1:126831-156150 GCA_010110895.2 Picea sitchensis | reverse complement strand
AAAAATAGCAAAAAAACCGCCCAAAAAAAAAAGTCTGACGCACCCACACACACACACATGCAAAGAATATAACACATACCCAACAATAAGAATAAAAGGACTGAAGAAGATGATTCAAATAGCAAACAAATATACAAAGGAAAAATAAACAAAAATAATTTTCTCAAGAAAATCTTTTGCACCAAAGAAGACACCACCTCATCAGACGAAGATGAAGTCAGTGAAAGTGATATAGAAAGGGTTCTATTCATGGCAGTATAAGATTATGATGAAGAAGGAATCAAATAAGAATATGAAGAGGCATAAGTTGACTACAAGGAAGAACTTTTGAGTGCCATAGAAGTTATAAAAGGGTAAAAAAAGAAAAACAAGTTACTACTGGAAGAACTAAAAAGAAAAGAGGAAACTAAAAATTACAACTCCGAAGAACTAGAGAAGATGATCGCTAAATTAAAAATTCAAGTTGAAGAAGAAAAAAGAATTGAAGAAGCACTCAAATAATGATTGGAAGAAAAAGATAGGATCATTGTAGGTTTGGAAGCATAGAATGTCACATTGAGAAAATACCTTCAAAAGAAAAACACGCAGAACAACTCCAAGGTCTTGGATGAGATTATTAGTAGTCAAAGGCCAAATCATGAAAAGTATGGACTTGGATAAAAACATACAGAAAAGGGATCAAGCTCCAAAACAATATATCAAGAAACAAAACTAAGAAGCTATGCAAAGACAGTGAGAGAGACAATAATTTTTACAAAGAAGATCACAGAGACACTCCTCCACCCAGAAGATTTAGATTTCAAAATCAACGACAGTGAGAAACAAGAAGGCCTCAAGAAGAAGAAGAAGTGTTCAGAAGAGTAACTCATTTTAGAATATCTACAACTCCCGAGTATCAAACCATTTTTCTTGGTTTATGTTATTCATGTAACAATTTTGGACATAAGGCTGTGAATTGAAAAGAAAATAACAAGAACATAGAAAAATATGAAAGTTATGCATGAAATGATTATTCAAGAAGGATTAGTGAAAAATAGAACAAAACCTACAAAATGTTTGAATCCTTGATTACTGAGATGGAATGATACAAGTGAAGCAACTTTGGACACATGGATAAATATTATAGAATTACATTTCCTCCAAGAGAATCACAACAAAATAATAACATTCATAGACATGAACCTCAAATAATATGGATAAGAAAGAATAATCAATTTGACAATGAATAATGCACACTTGCTCTACAAGCTAAACATAAGAAACGTGGTTGGTATGTTGAGAGTGGCTTCTCAAAGCATATGACAGGTGATGAGGATATGTTTTTGACCTTGAAAAAGGAAAGAGATGGATCAATCTCCTTTGGAAACGATGGCTCATATAGAATCATTGGAAGAGGCACAATCAAAATTGTAAATAAGGATACCAAGGCAGAGAATGTTCTACTAGTGGAAGATATGAAACCCAATCTTCTGAGTGTAATTAAAATGTGTGACCAAGGCCACAAACTTGTGTTTGATTCATAGAAGTGCGAGATAAAAAAAGACGGTTTAGGCAAAGTGGTTGCAACAGTCATAAGAACTTCAAGAAACATATATGTATTAAGTGAAATTGAAAATGAAAAGTGTTGTCTAGGAAAGGAAGATGAAGTTTGGATATGGCACAGAAGAATGGGTCACATAAAATTTGATAACCTTGTCAAAGTCAACAAAAAGGAATCAGTCGGAGAAATGTCCCAGATCACGAAGCCAACCAACACCTTATGCAATAATTTTCAACAATGAAAGCAAGCAAAGACCAAATTCAAATCAAAGGAATACTCCACAATAAGACTGCTGGAAATTGTGTATACTGATATAGTTGGACCAACTAGAACAAAGGGTTTAAAAGGTAAGAAATATTTTATGTTATTGGTTGATGATTATACAAGGATGATTGTAGTTCTTTTTCTCAGGAAGAGGTCAGAAGAATTCGAGGAATTCAAGATATACAAGGAAATGGTTGAAAATGAAATGGATTCAAAAATAAAATGTTTGAGATATGACAATGGAGGAGAGTTTACTTCAAAGGAATTTATGGATTTCTGCAGCAAGCATGGGATAAAAAGGAAATTCTCCATTTCTAGGACACCACAAGAGAATGGAGTAGTCGAAAGGAAGAACAAGATAGTACATGAAATGGCTCGAACTATGTTAATGGAATCCAATTTGACAGATGTCTTTTGGGCACATGTAGTGCATACAATAGTTCATATTCAAAATAGAGTAATTCTTAGAAAAAACAATAATAAAACTCCCTACGATCTAGGGAAAGGAATACCAATGAATGTGAAGCACTTCAGAGTCTTTGGAAGAAAATGCTACATCAAAAGAGAATATGGAAGAATGAGAAAGTTCAATTCTTGTGTGGATAAAGAAGTACTTGTTGCATACTTGAGCATAAGGAAAGCATATAAATGTTTCGATCTAAGGCTCAAAAAATTTGTGGAAATAATCAATGTGACAGTTGATGAGACAAGTGGATGAAAAATAAAGGAAGAATAATAGGAGTCAATGGAACAGGTTCACGAAGAAGAACCAAAGGAATAAGAAGTAGTAGAAGGGGAATATGAAGAAGAGCAATTAGAAGCAGAATAGGAAGAATAACAAGGTCTTCAAGTACCTCCAAATACACCTAGGAAATGAATACAAAAGAATCATCCATTAGATCAGATTATAGGGAACAAAGATGCAAGAGTTGATACTAGAAAAAAGAATTCATTCACCAAGACAACTGCACCTAGCACTCTTATATTCGATTGAGCCAAGCAACTTTGAAGAATCTAGCAAGGATGTATTTTGGATAAAATCCATGGATGAAGAGTTGGACCAGATAGAGAAGAATGAAACTTGGGAATTGGTTCCAAGGCCAAGGTACAATAATGTGATCAGCACAGAGTGGGTCTTCAGAAACAAATTGAATGAATATGGACAGGTTACCAGAAACAAATCTAGATTGTCATGTAAAGGATACACTCATATTGAAGGTATCGACTTTGAAGAGACATTTTCCTCAGTTTCTAGAATGGAAGAAATCATATTGATCCTTGCTTATGCATGCTCAAAGAATATTAAAGTGTATCAGATGGACATGAAATCAACCTTCCTAAATGCGTATCTAGAAGAAGAAGTCTATATTGAGCAACCAGAAGGATTTCAGTTGTCAGAGAAAGAAAATTATGTTTTCATGTTGAAGAAATCCTTGTGTGGTCTCAAACAGTCCCCACAGAACATGGTATTCCAGACTGGACAAATATTTACAACAACAAGGGTTCAGGAAAGGAAATGCAGACAACAACCTCTACATCAAGGTAAGTCAAGATAATATTTTGTTAATTGAAGTTTATGTTGATGATATTATCTTTGGAAGTGATGATGATATGATGGGCCATAAATTTGCATAGGATATGCATAATGAATTTTAAATATCATTTCTTGGAGAATTATCCTTCTTTTTGGGTCTAAAGATATGTCAAAGCAGGCAAGGAATATTTATTTCTCAAACCAAGTATATCAAATAAATTCTAAAGAGGTTTGGAATGGAAGATTACAAACTAGTATACAATCCTATACATACCTATACTCATTGCAAACCAATCAATACTCCTATGAAAACCAGTCAATAATCCTATGTCTATTCTTGACTTGTTTACTTGCTCAAGGATTTGTTGATTAAAGATATCTGATCTGCCTCTTCCTACTAAATGTATTGGCTGATTAAAGATCCACTGGTGGCTCTACATGATGCCTAGACACCCTTCCTATATGTTTCCTTTTCAACCCAAATACTTGGTCGACCCACTCAATTTATAAGGTGAGGTTTACGATGGAACCACCTATTGATTAATTGGGTTGGTTTTCATTGATGTCAACCCTTAGAAAGTCCGGTAGAAAATTTTGGTATCCCCAACAATATGGTTAAGGGAATCAAGTTTGTTTAAGGTATAAATGTATGCATATCAGTGTAGTTTCAGGTAAGACTATTCTATATGGATAATACATGTCATGAATTTTTTGGTGATATATGGAACATCACATAACTCTTCATGGTTAGAGATTTATGGCCTTGTGAAGTTGGAGAACCCTCATGAGTTATGTAGAATCCCCTAGAAGGTCAAAGAAGTCAATTTATTCTAGAATATTTTCGAAAAAGTTTACTAGTCAAAGTGGTTGTAACCATGATTTAATCATGAGTTAAGTTATTGCAAAAATAAATTAATTAAAAAAAATTAGTTGCAACTAGAACTGTGAGTTTACTATTTGAAGATAAAGTGGTTGTAAGTGGACAAGTGGTTAGAAGTGGGTTAGACCTAAAAGACAAAAGTTGGGTAAATTTAGTTAGAAGGTAACCCCTTGAGGAAGCTGCTTGGAACATATATATAATACCCCAAGACCGAGCCACAATTGAATTGTAAACATGTTTTATGGGCTGGTGAGCCAAGTGATTATAATATAGGAGGCTTATGTGAGGATTAGGCCGGAGAGCCTAGATGCTAAAGGCCGATGATCCTATTTTTGTATATGTAAACACTCATATCATTAATATAATACATAGTTGCACGTATACTAACCACAATAAAAGAGTATGGGGGACGAAGCTCCACTAGGTAGGGAAAGGGAAGGGCTAGGAGACTAGGAAAAAAGGATAAGCTTGAGGGATTACCTCCAAGAGAATATTATATTATTATTTCCTAAGGACTATGGTGAGTATAATTATTTTATCCTAAGTCTCAAGAAAGAGTGAATGAATCACAAGTGGAGAGAAACGAGATCTAGGAGAGCCATGTGCCAATCATGGTGCATGTAAATATATGTAGGGAAAGTAATATGTTTTCCCATCCTTACCCATTCACCAACGCATATTTCGACAGTCAATTTCTCTCAACATTCATGCATCCAACCATTGAATCCATCATTCGAACCTCTCCCTGCCTCACGCACACCTTCAACAGTGATCCCGTACATTACCTGTTATGCACATCACACCTCTACTATAGCTAAGCCCATACCATGCCTTAACCAGTCGTTGTGTTGCCATCAAATGTTGCATAGCTGAATTTTGTTGATGCCTTAGAGGAATGTTGTTTCCTTCACCATTACTTGTAATTGATTGACTTAAGTGTTGGATTGAAGAGGCGGGTTGTCAAACCCGTGACCAGCTCTCTTCAAGTGAGAGAGTTGACTAGGGAAGTGATTTTCCCAAGGGAGCCCAACTACATCTATAGTGCTCTGAGAATTCATGTCTATCCTATTGCTAAAGCCCTGGAAGAGAAGTGGGGCAGCCAAAGGACTATTGAGTAGAGAAGGGGAACACTTCCTTGGGTGGGACAGACATGTGGGGAATGAGAGATTATAGGTTGTTAGTTGAGTAGGCTCCTGGAATGAGATCCTTCCTGTTGTCTGATTTGTCTCGGCCTAGCCTAGGAATCCATTTACCTGGGTGGAGTTTAGTCCCAGCTCGGGGGTGACCCACTGATAAGAGTTATGAGCAACATGGTCTAAGGATGGGAGGATCTTGGAAGGTTTTCACGTAGTTGGTGATATTCTATAAAAACATAAGTATCAATCATGTGTTCAATTGCATGTTGTGTATTATACATCTATTATATTTATAGGTATTTCCTATGTATGCTGCATGTATATGCTTACTGTTATTTCCACATGAATCTATGTATCAACAATATCTAATTCTCTTCTTAAGTTTTACCTATATCAAGTTTTGCAAGAGTTTCTATGTGGCATAGCCCGACGAGTCTATGGTTGGGTATGTTACAATTTGAATATAAAAAACGTGAGAATTTTTAATGTGGCATGGTTCAGACTCAGGGTCAGGGATGTTACAGTATAAATAAGAGAGAAAGGGTCTCCTATAAGCACCTATTGAGAAAATTGAATATTTATTTTTGTGAATTATTATGGGAAGTTATTATTGACAAATCTATAGCAGTGAGCCTGAAGCAATGCCAAATTTGCAGGTGTGAATGGTCGAGATTGTGGGTACTGAACTAGGGTTTTAATGAAGACTTCTGTAGATTGCAATACTATAAGCGAGTGGACATCCACGGGACAGAGTGGGAGAAAGCGTGAATACATGTAGGTTTAATGAAGACAAAGAATGTATCTGTTTCCAAAAATGAAAATTAAAATATGATCTATCATCAGTGACAAGATGCAGGGATGCGAAGTGACTATAAGAAGGTGTGACAATGATTTGGTACAATACAACCTTCTAAAGAAATCAAAATGTATGTTATATGCTTGTTATAGTTGGTTATACATAATGGCTTAGGGTTTGATCATGGAATATAAAGCATGTACCCCTGAGGGTTTCTAGGTTGGTTGGTATGTGTTTTATGAGGCAGATCTATAGTGGTATATTTATGGTATATTGGCTTGCTATGGATGGCACATTCCATGAGATAGTTTTTTGTATTACATCTTGTGATTTTGGAGAATATTTGAGGCATCTTGGTTGAAGAGTGTTAGTGAAGATACTGGTACAATTTGAAGTTGCATTACAATTAGGGTTTACTGTATGATGTATGTAAGGGTTCCCTTTATCTGATGAATGGTTCCTGGTTTATGTAAGGAACTTGGTTGATGAGGAATTATTGAATTCAATTCATGGTATATATACTTTTGGCATAGGGTATGTGACATATATGATCAGATCCGAGACTACAGTGATGAGTTACAGTTTCAGGTTCAACAATGACAATTGACAAAGGAAAAAATAATGAAGATGAAAGAATTATTAGTAATCCGCGAGTTGCAGTGAATAAGGTCATGGAAATCCACGAGTTGCAATTAAGAGAAGCGTGACTACCCGCATGTTGCAGTATATATAGGTCACAGATTTGCAAGAAAATGTTGAAGAACAATCAGGTTAGTAACATATTTGAATTAGTGATAGTAACAAAGGTTAGTAGTAATAGAGACATGTTGTTCACATTTGGAACTTCTATTTTAGGGATGTTGGAAGGGGAAAGGATAGGTGGTTGGAGTGACCTTTCGTTTGTAGCCATAAAACATAGGGGGTTGTAGCCAGATAATTGGGGAGTTGGATCTTCCCTCAGGTTGTAGCCTAAAATTATAAGGGGGTTCGAGCCTCCTTCCAGTTGCAAATAGAGAAAAAAAGGAAGTTGGTGCTTCCAATGAATGTAATTTTTAAATACATATAAGAAAAATTATTTCGTGGTTTTCTCCCACATTGGTTTTTTCACGTAAAAGTACTCATGTACTGTGTATGTGTATGGTTGTTCATTTGTTCATGGTTGATTTATTTTTCTCTTGTTGAATGATAGTGGTATATTGATCATAAAGATAAAAGAAACCTATATACTATGGTTAAAAATGATTATATTCTCTATTATTGATTCACCCCCCCTCTTCGTAATCCAACACCGCTTGTTTCAACACCCCCCCATTAACTCAGTTTGGAGGAAAATAAATTTCTTAGATTTGAATATAGTCAATCAAGAGATCAACCAACACACTACACCAATCGATCTTGTATCTGATATGCTTGTTAGTTGAAAAGTCTACCAATAGTTGAAGATAGTCGAGCAGTGGATTGACCAACCCAAGAATCGACTATGATTTGGACGCGTAGGTGGTCGGGTCGAGCATCCTTGTCAAGACAACTTGACATAGTTGATTTGGAAAATTCAACTCTAACAACCAACGATTACATGTGGACAAAATATTCTGGATTATCTGAAATTTGGTTAGATCTTGAGACTATAAAAGAAGACCCCTTGTGTCATTATCAATCATGGAGATTGTGCAATAGTTCATGCAGATCAACATGTGAAAAATGCACTGTGATGCTATGATCATAGTGTGCCTTGCTTAAGTGTTGTAACAATGTCTTTAGACACCATCTTTATCTTAAAAAAAAATTGTTCCTCTTCGATTATCCACAATATTGTGTTCTATGTTCTTGGCTCTCTCATTGACCAGTGAAATTTTTCGGACAAAAGCTTTGTGACAGTCTAGGAATTTAAATCATAAACCCAACATGGTATGGAAAACATGATTCACTTTACATCTAGTATCAACTAAAATTCTTCTTAAGGTGTAGCATTGGTTGACTCAACCAACCCTTGTGGACTCAAGATTTTTATTTCTCTCAACTAGAAGAAGTTTTGACTCAGCTGGATCTACACTTGACTTATTTTATTGCTCAAGGCTTCGTCGATTGAAGAGATATGACATGATTCTTCCTACTAAAAGGCTTGGTTGATTAAAGATCCATTGATGGCTCAACCTGATGGATAGACGCCCTACCCTATCTCTCTCCTTTTCAATCCACTCAACTTGGTTGGCATGCTTAAAACCCTCGACTAGAGTCCGCCTGACTCAATGAATAGTTACATAATAACGCTTGTTCAATGATTGAATCTTGGCTCACGTGACATCTTTGGTCTCTGATACATTGGCCAAGCCTATGGATGACCTAGTTCATGTTACGACCACTCAACCCCTCATCACTTGACAAAAATTGTGTCGACTCAACCTATAGAAGGAAAATATCCATTGAATCGATTGGAAAATAGAGTCAACTACCTCTCTTGATTAACTCGACTTGTATAACTCCTTTCTACTATTTGTGTGAATATTCACATTTACTAGATTAAAGATCAAATATCTAAAAATGTTTGGGAAGATCAACTTTCCTTTTTCCTCCACCATTTGCAATTTTGTTTTTAGATTTCTTTTTATTTTATCAACAAGTTAATTGGTGTATTCTTTTCCTGGATGGTATATATAGAACAAACTTGATGTACATCACCAGATATACTTCTAGTTGTGGTCAATTTTCAGCCCTTCGTCTTTGCATATTTCGTATCTTGAACTTTTCCCTCCATTGACGATGGGAATGTTAGATGAATATGAAGCTCTAATGCTTCAGAAACTATAGGCAATATGTGAGAAGAAGGCCATCGCCTTGGAAAAATATCACAGATGACTTCGTGCAGAAGTCACTGCCTTGAAAAATGTCATTTCCTAGTTGCAGATTGAGAATCAACACCTGAGAAGTAACCTAGAGACAACCCACACCCAGATGGAATATGAGTCCACCCTCTTTCAAACTAGCCTTCTGCAGTGGTTTGATGAAAAATCTAGGAAACATTTTGAACTAGAACAGACAATGGAAACCACTTTTCAAGATCTGGTGAATGAATTTGGTGATAAAACCGATATTATCGATGATATCGTGAAAGAGGTGGAATCCATTTCTCATGAAAATGTTTCCTTGAAGATAGAGAATGCATGAATTAAAAATCAATTAAGGATTGTAGAAAATGTGTTCCAATCTATTGTGACTAAGCACTCCATAAGGGTTTCTTCCATGGGGAACACTGCAACAATATTTTCCAAACTCTTGTAGATAAATTTGAGGAAAAGTCCGATCTTATTGAAGAAGTTGAGGAAGAAGTAAAATCCTTTCCCCATACAACATTGAGCATATATGTCAACTAGTTTATGGAGACAAATTCCCAACTGACTCATGAGATTTTTCACTTGCAGGCCTCCATTGATGCACTTCAAGAATAATTTTCTTGTCTCCAAGAAGATAAAAATCAATTGTTTGATGAATATCAAGCATTGAAGGAATATTGTAATGCCATATTTCTATAGCCAACTGAGAAGGATGAGACTCTCCAGAGATTGCCAAAATGAAAATAGAACCTTGAAGAACACATTCACCAACTACAGAGTGTTGAGACAATTGTTGAGAATAATGATGATGTTTTTGATCTTCGAGGATCACCCAATTATTCTCCACCGCTTACTATTGTTTGTAAGCCATTTTTTGTTGATTTATTCTTTAAAACTAATTATTGTATTGTTTCTTCTAGCTTTGAAAAACACACTACATGTATAGGTTCATGGTTGTTCAACAAGATGGGATATACTGGAGGAGGACTTGGGAAGAATGGATAGGGTATTGTTGCTCATATTATGTATGAGATGATGACACCAAGAATAGGTCCTAGATATAATGTTGTTTTTTCTCCTTTCCTACACCTACCATTACTGCAAACAAGGATTTTGTTTTAATTTGCAGGTGGATTTCAAACTGATTTTCTAGTAGAGCAATCTATTGAACCGATTGGTGAAGTGGTTGTTCCTAACATGCCAGAAGCTAAGAATATAATTGATGACACTGTTGTTGATATACCAGGTCATTCTACTCATGCGAGTATGCCAGACCCTAAGCCTATATCTCTTGATCATCCAACACAACACTTTGTGCCTTATCCTCATCCTCACCATAGAAATTGAAGGAATGACAATCATGATTTTAGATCTTTGTAGAAGAGACATGAAAGACAAAACCATGGACTAGTACCGAATACCAGGATAGACTGTGGTTGGATTAATGAGTAGTCATGGGTCCATCTGACCATATTTTTAAGGAGTTTATACCATTGTGTTTCTTTGGTTGTATGAATATACAATTCTCCTCCTTATTACTAATTTATTTGCAGTGGTCAACCACAGGATATAATTGACTTGATAGTCGACTAGAGTTTGACTAGGATATTAGTTGACTGAGACTCGAACCAACTTGACATTTGACTAGAGGTTTTTGGATTACATATTTTTTGATTGAGTTTTGACTTGATATTTTCCATCGATTAGTGTTTCTATGAAGATATATTGATGATGCTTTGATCCCTTAGTTATTTTTAAGGGGGGGATTAATTGAATTTTTTGATGTGTAAACCCAACTGATGTGCTTGGATTTGCTGAGACCAACTGAACCATGTTCAACTGTGTTGTTGGGAGTTGTACTTCTAATTATTGTACCTTATAGAGATACTATTTGGATATAGAGACTTTCTATATTGGAAGAGACTGTTGGATTGGAAGATACTAATTATATTGGTGCATTCGTCTCTATTAGACTCATCAACTGAACGGTGTTGTCTTGTTAGTAGACTGACTGACTGGGACTGTGTTTTGGACCAAAAAAAATTTGCAACTAGTTTGCAATGGATTACTATTTTTTTTCCTTGATCCGTGTTGATGGTGATAAAAATTCCTCATGAGTGTTGTTGTACTGTCTTATGATCAGCCTTTGTAGTCAGAAAAATTTTGGGGGGGAAAGCTGCGGAAATTGTTTTCCTCCAAGCTAAGCTTATGGGGGGGTGTTGGAACATGCGATTCCATCATAAACTTCACCTTGTTGGTTTAGTGGGTCCACCAAGTATTTGCGTTGACGACCCACTAAATTGGTGGTTGACCATGTCCACTTAGGATTCCAGATCCATGTTTCATGGGTAGGAGCAACCAATTTCTTCTGAGCTTATTGGTTTGGTCTATGACCAAAACCTATTTATAGATGATCCTTGTGATTGGTCTATCATCATCTATGATAATGGAATCATCTCAGTATATATACTCTTTCTCTCATGGAGCTGCTCATTCTTTAGTGTTATGGTGTCTTTAGACACCACCTCTGATCTCAGATTCGTTCTTCTCTACGTTCAATACATGTTCCAACAAAAAAATTAAAGAATGTGAAAGGAATTATGATACACATAACTTAGATATCGATACCATAATTCATCCACCGAAGATGTGGAGGAATTATTTAATGGGAAAGAAATTTGACTTGACAATAGACCATAGTGATATGAAATATTTATTTGAGAAACCAACTTTAACCGCCAGGAAAACAAGATAGATGGAATTTTTAAGTGAGTATGAATTTGAAATTAAAAATTTCAAAGGAAAATAAAATAAATTTTTTGATGCACTCAATAGAAGGGTACATATGATGTGTTTTATATCCATTATCATGCATAGATTAGATTTAAAGAGAATTGTTTTAAAGATTAGATTATTTAGAACATAGATAAAATCAAAATTGAATAAAAGGAAAAGACATCAATCAATCCTCAAATTATACAATAGCGCATAAGAATAAGTGTCCTATTACAAGCTCTAGAAAATCAAATAATGATTCATGATAGCATGAGTTCCTCTTATCTCTAGAATCTCTATCTATCCTCCCTTAGGTTTCAAGTTCCTTCAAGAAATCGATTCTACAATAGTGCAAAATTCCTTCCTTTTCCAAAATTTGAACCCCCGAAATCGATTCTACAATAGTGCAAAATTCCTTCCTTTTCCAAAATTTGAACCCCCTTTGAGTTTATTCATAATCCCTTTTATAATCAAGAATTATGAGATACAAAATGCATATAATCACTAAAGATAAACAATATTTATTCAAAACTAGAAGGATGATTCCACATTCTATATCTATGAAAATTTTAAGTTTTAACAACTTTCTCTAAATTTTTTATTTAATCCATATAACTCGTACAACATTCAGGCTTATGAAAACAAAATAACTACCAACAATGCATTTGAATTGATTGCTTTCAAGTATTTTGGATATGAATATCGCGTGATAATATTGTTTCAAATATTTTATTGAGAACCTACAAATCATAAAATAAATCATATTAGTAAGTAACTTTCTTTTAAAAGATTAGCTACATAATCTTCGATTTTGTAGCTGCTCTAAAATAAGCAAATGCAATTAATAAAAATAAATAAAAAGCAAATCACAATGATACTCATACCTCATGAAAGAAAACAAGACTTCAAACAAAATCAAATGGGAAAAAAATTGGACATCATTATTCGGCAGTGGTGAAATATTTAAGAGAAGGAGAGAAAATATCTATATGGTTATATTAAGGATTCATTTCAGATCAAGATTTTTGAGGAGAAGTTTCAACTTTAGACACTCGTATTTTTTTCATGAATATGAACCGGGGAGCCTGAATTTGACACTTTCTTAAACTTAATCCTAGACATTCTAGATAGTTTTCGTGTCTGTAGTTTTCCTTTCAAATTATTCTTTCTTCTGTTGTCTCTGAAAACTTTTAAATGAGTAATTTTGTGGTTTCAGAGGTCCGACATGTAAGCTGAATATTCGTCTTAAATACAGATTCATAGCAACTACACGAGTGCATGAAAAAAGATCATCAATCAGGAAGGAAAACAAAACTCGACAGACCCTCGAAAACATCAAGGAAACGATTGATCATAACTTACATATGATATAGAATGACAAGTGTAATTCGAATTTGACTCGAGTAATAATAGAATTTAATGTCTAATAGATATGATAGTATATAATACAATCTTCTTTCATTTCAATAACCCAAGCGTTTAAAAACATATCGAGACATATGATCAACTCTTGCCACGATGTTAGTAGTAACTTGTGAGAGACATTAAACTGTTTAAATGCAAAGTACACTCTTAACATCAAATCTTATAGTCGCATTTGAGTAATGATTCCCTGAGAATTTAAGACATGAAAAGTCATTGTTTGGTTTCCAAAGTGACAAGACTATTTGAAAGAAATGCATGACTTTTCAAACATTTTCAATGCCCATGTACATAGAAACCATTTTAACAATGTTCATAACTTCATGAAATGGTAAATACTATAATAATAATCAAAGGAATACTAGGGCCAACATCAAAATAAGACATTTTATTTGAGAAATCATAATGGAGTTAAGAAAACAAGAGTAAATATATGACAATGGTAGAGAAGATACTCTTGAGTTCAAAACATGTTAAACAAAATAAAAGAACCAAGATATTAATGATGATAACCTTAATTCATTCATAAACACCATATCATAAAATCATATGTTAATTAATAAAGGATATAAAATCGTTCTTCATCATGATATTTTGAATTTCATGCTTTTAGTCATGAAATTCGAAATCGAAAAGAAAGTAAATGTGAGGAATATAAAATAAAACATATTTCAATAATTAGTCAAGTTATTGTCATATAATAATTTCGAGTGGAAACCAATTTAATCACCTAAATAACATAATATTTACATACTTATATGTAAACCAATCAAATAAAAGAAAGAAAGATAAAGGGAAAAATTCTCTTGAAAATGAAAAGGGACCCTAATTTTCTATCAACCAGAGAAGAAAATAAGGGGATTGTTCCTTGCTACAACAATTAGTGACATGTTGGGAGAACCAGTTATCTATGTTCATGAAAAATAAAAGAAAGAATGTTAGATTACATAAAGAACAAAATTTTGCAAAATCAATGATCACTTCTTTATGATTGATTTTAAAGAAAAGAATAATACATTCATACTCATACTTTTTCACTTGGTCTTTACAAAGGGAACATGGTTGAATCAAGAAAAAATGAGAAATAAACTTTTGATTTGACTAATAAGCAAAGTTTTCTTACCATGAGTAGGTGCAATTAATTCATCTCATCTTTCTTTTACTCGACATTGCTTCACTGCCAACGGGCATCCATAGCCCTGATGAAGTTGACTTGATATCATGTATGCATTGTCCCTCTTCCAGCGAGCATCCATAGCCTTGACGGGTTTGTATGTACACTTCCCACACATTTTGGTGCTTTCAACTTGCTATGTATTACAATGTATTAATCGTCTTTTGATAAAAATGTTAAAAATTGCAATTTGCAATGGAAAATAGGAAGTGGGGTGATATGAAAGACACTTTGATATATTGCACTTCATGGGGTAAAACTAAGACTTTCATCTTGTGATTTTCTATTCCCACATTTTTTATTTCATTTATGTAAAAGGGAAATTAACTCTAAAAATACCTCATGTCAAAGTACTTTCCTAGGTAAATTTTCTTGGAAAAGATGAATCAATCATAAAAAGATGTGTTATCATGATAGAATAATATTTATGATAAACTTTATATCTTTATTCAATCTAACAATTATTTTCTATCATTAAGGATGCATACACAAAAGATATATAGTACACAACATGTATTTCATTTTTATTAACAAATGGAAAACAAAAGCAATTAAAACAAAACCTAATACAAACGAAAAATAGAAGCAAGAAAAAAAAAATAGCTAAAAAAAATAATAAGCCTTGTAATAATCAAGAATATAACCAGACAAGATACGAAAAGATATCTTAACACAAATATTAGAGATTTTCTTGATAAACGTGTTCTTTATTTGTTAAGAGTTTGATAATTTTGTCTTGTATAGCAAGCTATTAATCGAGTTTTTATTTAAAACAAAATCTTAATCTAAGGCAAAATTATGAATAAAAGATAAAGTTTCTCATCAAATTATCCTTTTACTTATAAATACCTTACTTCAAGGTTAAACTTTAATTGAATAAGCCTTAATGATTATCTGTTAGAGATAATACTTACAATAAGTTTTTTATGAAAGTAAAATGAGCAAGATACTAATTAAAAGCTAAATATAGGTAAGAGACTTCCCTTATGTAACTTAATTGAAACTTGAAGATCATCATAATTGTCTTACCTGAAAAATGAACACACCAATTAACCCAGGATATTTCTAATCTAATTTATTAGCATAATCAAAGCTTTAAGGAAACCGATGAAAACCTGTAAGACCAAAACTCATATCAGAAAATATTAAATAAAACTAAAAAATGAACTCAGAAAATTACTCGAAAATGAAAATAAACACATACAATTTTACTTTGAAGAATTCCATACTAATTTACCTTATAGATCTTGATATCCTCCAAATTTCATGTTTTAAAAAAGTAACCTCTTCTCAGGATTAAGATTAAAAATAATGAAGAAGTTGCAGCTTTATCCAAGCTTACATATGCCTATGATCATAAGATTTATTGAGACTAAGTAAGGAAAGCATCATGTTTATAAAAGAAAGACATCTAAAAAGGAAATGATTCCTTATCCATCATCAAGTATTTGGTAAAATATCAATATGAATATTGTTAAATACTTGAAATGTATTCTTTGAGAAAAGAAAAAAACATCAGGAGTATATTTTTCACCATTATTCGGTTTTTTCCCAAAATTAAGATGAACGTTCTAAAAAAAACTCTCGCTTGCTTAATCAACAACTAAACTAATCTAGAAAAGAAAACTAAACTATTCTACTCCTATTCCTAATCTACTCTACTCTACAGGGATTAAATATAGTCATTTTCCCAATGTAGCCATGCATTTTTTTTTATTCCTGCAAAGATATATACATCAGAAATTAGTAAAAGAAAATGAATGATCATCGAACTATATGAAGTTTAATATATCATTTTACTTTGTAAGAGAAATCTATAATATGTACATCTACTTTTAATATATACCTAAAAAAGAGACTTATTATTTACAAGAAACCTTGCTCGAAATGAATTCTCCAGCCATGATTTGATCCAGCCATGAAAGTTTAAATGTTCAATATGAAACATAGTTGGAGTAACCATATACAGAGCAACTATATGAGAGTTAATATCGATTATTCTATATACAAACTGAGAAACATTGTTATTTCTATACATCTAAAAACTTTTTGAAAATGATTTATCCATCCATGCTTCAATTAGATCAACAAAATCAGAATGAAAATCTGTTATAAATGACATAGAAACCATGGATGAACAACATGGTTGATAGAATTCGAATAGTGCATTTTTTTAGTAATGGATCAAGTGAAGGATTGATGTGGTTATAATTCAGAAAGAATGGAAATTTTTGATAATCAAATATCATTAATTGTTTGTGCAATATCGTATTAGGATAATCGATCATATTAGGATGGTCTTCCACTAAATCATATGATAAGTTCTGAATATAGAAGACAATATCGAAAAATATATTTACAACCATATTTACATCAGTGTGATCATGATATGGGAACCAATTTTCTTAAAAAATATGTTCATATACATTATTTAATATATTTCTTGTATGATCAAGATTAATGTCTAATTGTGAAAGATGTTCAAGATTATCAAAAGATTCAACCAGAACTTAATTTACATTTTATGAATCATAAATAAGGATGGTTACTTGTACTAAAGAGTTGAAATGCTTGTTACTTTTAGAGACTACAAGATGAGGGTCTATTAAAATATTAGTTGAATTAGGATATGCCTCATCTAATAGTATAGATATATTTTGAGGACTGATAACACAAGGATCTGATATAATCATGACCAAAGAGTGAAGTCCCTCACTATTATCAATCTCCAAGGATTAATCACAAGTAACTTTGTTGTCTTTATTTATAAAAATTGAATCAAAACCATAATATAAATCAAATGTACAGGCATGAAATTTACTAGAATTATCTACAAAATAATTCTTTATTATTTCTTGACTCTTATTTTGATCAATGGAACCTGGAAGGTTATTCTGATATGTATTAGTTCCTTCATTTGATTGAAGCATAATTATAGATGAAGAGACTAGCACATAAGAATATTTGTCGTTACATAAACAAGAACTATCAAACAAGTCTGGCTATATTGAATAATGATTGTTCAAGCAGATAAGATTGGAAGCTTGTCTATTTAAACAATCATCATCATCAGTATCTAAAGTATGAATTACTAACTCTGCATTATCCTCTTCATTATAAACAAGCTTATCATAATTTGAACTAATTTCAGGAATGTAATTATTGTTATTGACTGTGTTTACATTTTCCTGAGACTGTTCATTAACCAATTCTGAATCAATTTTCTCAGAATAAGTGTCAACATTATTAGTAAACTCAACAGAATCATTTGTGACATTAATTGTAGAGTGTACACTTAGGAAACAAAAAAATTCATATTCTTCATAACTATTCTTTATACAAGGAAGAGAACAAAGGTAAACAATCCAATCTGTTAAATCATCATCAGAAGGTTTATCATGAGGATTAAATTTCACACAAATTGATTTAAATATGATGAAAAAATGTGTGAACTCTTAAGAGGATCTATCAATTGAAACCCTAGGCAGATCGCCCATCCCGTAACGTTTTTCCCGTTTCAAGGAATCCTCAGAAACTCGAACAGGGGTTTAAAAGAAACAATAAAATTGCTTTAGTTATAATAAATTTCAAAACCCCTACAAGAGCGATCTAGCCATTGAAGGACTAAGAAAATACCCTTTGCAAACTTGTTGCATCCATGAAAAGTCTGCAAAAACTCCCACTAACTTATTTCTCGCAAAAGAGGTAAAGAATCAGAAAACGCTTCAACGATTTCAATTCCTGAAGGTTCATGTCGCACAACAGGGACTGTGAATACAACAAAAAACTCGACAGAGGTGATTTTTTTACCTCATAGGAGAACAACAATGTGGGTGCATGTAAAACGGTCATCGCCTAGGAAGGAAAAAAAAATCAACAGACCCTCGAAAACATCAAGGAAATGATTGATCATAACTTACATAGGATACATGATGACAAGTGTACTTCGACTTTATCTCGAGCAATAGAATAATTAATGCTTAATATATATGACAATATATAGGACGATATTCTTTCATTTCAATAACCCAAGTGTTTAAAAACATAACGAGCCAAATGATCAACTCTTGCCATGATGTTAGTAATAACTTGTGAGAGCCATTAAAATGTTTAAATGCGAAGTACTCTCTTAACATCAAAGGTTATAGTCATATTTGAGTAATGATGCCCTGAGAATTTAAGACATGGGCAGTCATATGTTCGGTTTCCAAAGTGACAAGGCTGTTTGAAATAAAGGAATGGCTTTTCAAACCTTTTCAATGCCCATGTACATAGAAACCATTTTTAACAATGTTTATAACTTATGATGTTAGAATTAATGATTAATTTGGAGTTGGTTTTGGTTTGTTGGAGTTGTTGAGATATTCTCTCAACCACTCCCTCCAAGTATGGAATCGGTTGGATCTGAATCCAACTATATATATGTGTTATAATTGAGGTTCAAAGTAATAAAATTATTATTGTGTGTGAATGCGTTGCAATCACTGCTCTCTATTTTGTTAATATGGTATCAGAGCAGGACTGGGCTTAGCTCCTCACGGAGTGCCCAGGAATATGAGAGAAATGTGAGATCAATCTGCTGTAGGAATAGGTTAGTTGTAGGAGAGTAAATTAACAGTGTGAGAGTAGATTAGCTGTGAGTGTTGTTTTGTGTGTCTGTGTGAATTGGTTTACTGGTTAAGAAATTTGTAAGAGTATCACTATCAGAACAAGAGGAAATCACGTTGGAGAAGAGGYGGACTAGAAGGAACCACCGCTCTGCTGCTGCATCCATGAATTAARGGAGAAAACGCGATAACTGYCGCTGCWAGATTGACCACTAGATCGCTGGAATTAAGGGATCGCTGCCCTTAATTTCCGTGAGGGATCGCTGCCATTSTTCTTTTCCATGCGTAAYGCATAATARAGCAATGGGGTGAGAGGCATTTCTACTGCACCGATTGTGCATTTGATTTGTGCCTTGAGTCCATCTACAACATCTGATCTGAAGCCGAAGACATCGTGGGAAATTCATAAGGAGGGGTCTACAGTATTTATTTGAAAAATGCATGAATTTGGCTGCTGTGCTCTGGGCCATTGATACGTGTTGGTCAGATTAAGTGTTGGTTAGATTAAATCTGTTGTAGCCGCATGGAGGAGAAGCTGCTGACGGTTTCAGTTACTGCTGCGTGGACTTTCAGAAATCAATTCGCTGGAATATTAATTTCTTTAATTAGATCAACAGTTACAGGTTATGTTTTGTGTATGTGTGTGTAGAAGGTCATTTTGCAGGATTGAATGCTGAATACATTCCGTAACTAGAGTATTTTCCTATAAAACCGTTGAAATTTATTCTTCGGGGTTATTTCACAGATGGAGGTATTTCAATAGGATGGTTTAGTACCAAGACTCTTCTTCGGGGGTGTCAAGAATCTTTGATCCTACAAATTCATCAAAGATGGTCAGAAGTGTTTTTATCTTAAATGTGTCGAGAGGGAAGCTCGAAGTTGTGGAGAAGAAAGAGCGTAAACCGGGAGATTTCAGAGTGGGTGAGAGTGCTGATGAAGACCAGATCAGACAGAGATATATGTTGTAATTTGAGAATTGTAATATGTGGTTTATTTGTAATGNAATGTAATCATTAAGGGAGGGTGTTAGAATTAATGATTAATTTGGAGTTGGTTTTGGTTTGTTGGAGTTGTTGAGATATTCTCTCAACCACTCCCTCCAAGTATGGAATCGGTTGGATCTGAATCCAACTATATATATGTGTTATAATTGAGATTCAAAGTAATAAAATTATTATTGTGTGTGAATGCATTGCAATCACTGCTCTCCATTTTGTTAATATATGAAATGGTAAAGATTATAATAATAATCAAAGGAAGACTATGGCCAACATCAAAAGAATCCATTTCGTTTGAGAGCTCATAATGGAGTTAAGAAAACAAGAGTAAATATATGACAATGGTAGAGTATATACTCTTGAGTTCAAAACATGTTAAACAGAATAAAAGAACCAAGATCTTAATGATGATAATCTTAATTCATTCATAAACACCATATTATAAAATAATATGCTAATTAATGAATGATATAAAATCATTCCCCATCATGATATTTCGAATTTCATGCAATTTAAAATCGAAAATGAAATAAGCAATAAAAAAGAAAGTGAATGTTAGGAATAAAAAATAGAACATATTTCAATAATTACCCAAGATGTTGTGATATAATAATGTCGAGTGGAAACCAATTCAATCACCTAAATAATATAATATTTACATAGTTATATGTAAACCAATCAAATAAAAGAAACTCAAACAAAGATAAAGGGAAAATTTCTCATAAAAATGAAAAGGGGCCCTATTTTTCTATCAACCTGAAAAGAAAATAAGGGGGTTGTTGTTAGCTACAATAGTACGTTAAAAGTACATTATAAGTGGTTTCAGAGCTCTTTCTTGGGCCAAAAAAGGGAGAATTTTTTTTCTCTCTTTGCATATTTTTAACGAAAAAAGAGGATGAAGGAATTTAGATAGATTTCTAAAAGTTTATRTATAAAATTTGAAGAAAATAGATATGGATCTATATTCTTCTCGAAAATATACCCGATTTCAAAAAMAAATCGTCCAAAAGGGAATCCGAGATGTGGATGTTAGGATATTTAGATACTTATGAGTTAGTTACGATCAATTACTTTGTCTAATGTGTCATTAGGTAAAAGTGTCTTTCTTTAGTATGCATTTGTAGCTAGGTAATCCAACARTCATGATATGTTCCTGACATAGAATGATCCGACGATTCATGTTCTCTTTGATCTTAACATCTACATTGATCTGTGGATTCACACCCAATTGGTCCATGATCTCTATTTAAAGAGCAAGGAGGGTCATTTTCCAATGATAAATTGTGAGAAAATCTCTTGTAAATATCTCTGTAATTTTTTCTTTTGCACTAATAAATTACTCCAAGTGGCCATCTTGGTTGGGGCCATGGATGTTTTCCCCACAGGGGTTTTACCACGTAAAAACATTGGTGTGTTGATCTTTAATCTGGTTGTGTGAATGGTTACTAAAGGTGTTCTTCCTTTGTTGGAACACCTATGTTTTCAAACATGGTATCAAAGCACATTTGAAGACATGCTCCCATTGTAGATCGAGATCTTGAAGCCGTGTTGTCACATCTCTAGTTTCTTACATTTTTGTACATTTATGGGCTAAGAGGATTATTCCATTTTGTTTGTAGCGCTTCTTTTAGCTATAAATTATTTTTGTTTCACTCAAAAATGTTTTTTTTCCCCAATATATGGGCATTTCAGTCATATCCAGAGGTATATGGCCTTACTACACCATTTTAAATTTTTACAAAGATAATATTTTGGTTTTATTTTGGTCCTCATTTTTTTAATTCTAGGTTGCTACTCTTTTTGAACCGTGTATGCTCTTTTCCCTGCACTATGTGTGATCTCAAAAAATCAGAAACAATGTGGAATGGGTTTTCTTGTCTGTGTATACTCTTTTCCATGCATTCTATGTGATCTTGGTAAATTAGAAACATAGGGAAAACTTTCATTTTTCAGGTAAGCTAATCAAGATCTAACCCTTGATGCCATACATAAGTGAATTTTTTGTGTGTGAACACATGGAAAGAGTTTTTTTTAGCACACACTCCAATGTCATATTCCACAACAACAACACCCCCGATCCTCCTTCTTGAGATTATAACGTGTTTTTCACTAGCTCACTTGGTTAAAATTTACCTTATTCAGTGAGAGGTCTTGAGGTCAAGTCTCTTTTTTGTTACTTTTTGAAAATTTTCATGCATTCATTGTAAAGTGTATTTCACTTAAATTATAAAAGTGAATCACTATAAAGTAGCTTTAATATTCATTTTTAGTTACTTTTTGCATGCAACTTTAATTTACAAAATAACTTCATTGTAAAAGTGATTCCTTCTTATTCTATAAAAGTGGGTCACTTCATAAGAAATTTATTTTTAAAAGTGAGGTTATTAGAAGGAGGAGTGCCACCACGTGGACAAACTTCTACTTGTCACGTTACTGTTTATGTATTGTTTCAAAAGGACATAACTTTAACATCTAGAGTCCATTTTCAATGCCGAGTTTTTTTAAAGAACCTATTTTTTTGATAAATTTCCATCCAGATCATCAGTTTCATTTTTAAAATCCATATTCTTTGCATATTTAATATGCCTCCCCCCAGTGATATTTTTCTTACCAGTACCAACTACTTCTCATGAAAATCCCATATGGAGGATGTATTAATAAGTAAAGGATTGTATTGGATCACCTTGAGAAAAGAACAAGAACCTATTGATGATGAACATAAAGTCAAATTGGATAATATGAATGAAGAAGCACGTGGATTAATTGGAATTCCCATCTCTCCCGATTTAAGATTTTTCCTTCAAGGAATTGATAGCCTAGACAAAGCTTGGGAAAATCTTGAAGTTTTGTTTGGTAAACACAATATTATTTGAGCCCATCAAATAGAAAACCAACTAATGACCTTTAAGTCCCAATGATTTTCCTTACATTGAATATTATATATCTAAGTTCAAAACACTTAGAATTTTATGTATATACTTCAAAATAGATATGAAGGAAGACAAGTGCATATATATTATTATTTCTAAGCTTGTGATATGGTTTATATTGATAACGAAATGAAGGAATAGATATAACAAGGAATACACAAAGATATTTCAAGAAACACAAAGATACAATAATATTTGATTTCTATTATTGAAATGAAATATACAGGAACTGTAAAATATAGAGTGAAATGAAATCGCTAGAATGGTGGCATCTTATCTCTGAGAAGAGATGTGAAAACTACACACATTCACAAGAAGATATCGTTATAAAGAGGCTTAAAAGGACTTTTTAACATAAATAATCAGTTATAAAACCCTAAACATTCAAAACCATAACCCCATAATATGAAACACCAAAGGATTTACGGGCCTTGATAGGGGTAGTTGATATGCCAACTTCTCGAGGGTATAATTTTTTCATAAGATATTTGTTTGGGGTGATCGATATATCATCACAAAGGTTTAGTCAAGAAGTACATATTATGTTCAGCCTAGTATTTTCCTTTGGCTACATGTTAGGAATTACTATATGCTAATTTGTTTTGTTTGGGGCCTCAAAACGACCTTGAAAGTTCAAGACCCAAAAAACCGTAGAAAAAATGCTAAGATGGAAAACTATGTTTTAAGATAATGGAATAGGTGGGTTGTCACCCATATTTACCTGTATCAGTCCTTCCCCTTTAGGAAGGAATGGTCCCCATTGCGTCAACTTCTAGTGGGAGATGGGGAAGATTTTTTTGAATATGAACCTTGGTCAGTCACTTTCCTTGTTGAAGAAGTTGTTTTGATTGTACTTGGAATTATCTTATTAATGGATGTCATGAACATGTTGTTGGAGGGGCTAGATCTATTCAAAAAATATGGCTACATGATCTGCCTTGGTATGAGTGTGGGAGAAATATGTCAGTGACGATGTAGCATGAAGATATATATTAATGGGGGCTAATGGTTGGAACCCCAAGTACACCTGAAAAGGGTTGTGGATAATATAGATATGAAGGGCTCTATTATAGTTTTGCTTGACTTGGAAGTGTAGAGGAATCCCCATAGGTGAAGCAACAACATCTTTGTGCTCTTTTGCAATATTATCAACCTGCTTATTTCGTATAAAAAGGTCTTGAGATGAGGTTATGGCAGTCCCAGTGTCCTTCTATTCACCTTTTTATTGGATCATGAATAGGATTAAATTTGTTGTATGAGAGATTATAGTAATCGAAAATAGCTCTTGCACTCTGTAGAGCTGACCCCCCAGAGTAAAAATGACACTACGGGGTTGACACTCATAAACAACATGACACTTCCACATACATGGCTAGCCTAAAATAACATCACAGACTTATAATGGGGAAACATCACACAATACCTCGTCCTTGAAGGGATTGATGCTATAATACATATGGCACTACTTGTTGATGCAGAGATCTCTTCCATGGTGGAGTCGCTCGATTTTGTATAGTTTCGGGTGTAGTGTTCTTGGAAACTCCAACTGCTTGATGATCTATGTTGAGATTATGTTATTTTATCTTTCTCTATCAACAATGAAATACAGTGGGGTTCCCTTCACCCACATATGTGAATGGAATAGGTGTTTTTTTCCCTCAACCAAGTTTTGAGGAAATCTTGGTCAGACTTGACCACTTTTTGGACTTCGACGCAGTGATCGAGGAAGGAGTGCACAGGCGGAGCTAAGATCGCAGATCTCACTTGTTTTGTGGGATTTGTGGACCCAACAAGGGGTTCCTTAAGGTATTTATAATGAGTTATGGGATGTCATCCCATGGGTTTACCCATGATTAGGCCTTTTTGTAAGGAATTGTAAAAGTATAAATAAGTAAGATTATAAGGTAGAAGTAGCTAGGCGATGTAAGAGACTTAGAGAGAAAAGTATAAGTAGCTAAGTGCAAGTAGTTTTGGGTTGATTAGTGCAAAAAAATAGTATGTAAGGCTCTCTGCTCGATAAAGGATTTGGCTCTGTGCCTTGACCTAATTTTGGAAGGAGGATCTGGTGCTCGGTGCACAGATCTCCTGTCCTCTGCGAAGCTTGGCTCTATGGATTAGTGCACATGAGCGGATGAATGTAAAAGATTGAAGAATAATAAAGAATATGAAGAAGTTGGTGGACGTAGCCCTAGACTAGGGTGAAGCACGTATATCTTGTGTCTTCTGGTTGCTTTGTGCTGTGTTGTTTATATTATGATATGCTTTGCTTATTATGTATGTAAGATAGATCTATAGATGCTTAGTACTTCTCATGTGGTAAGGATGAATGAATGTTAGATCTAACTCTGTGTTGTGTGCTAAGTGTTGAAGTGATTAATCTTTATTGTTACTGCGCCAATCTATATTAGGGTTGTTCTGCAATGTTAATGAAGCTAATGCATATCATATTCTAAGTGTTATYAAAATACTTCGCGAAGTGTTATACTCACATATCTGTGTCCCAGCTTGGTTACATACACCTGAGTCCTATAACCCCCCCTACTTCTACCTCAGGTGAGACTTCGCCTGCTTCGCAAGGTGTTTCCGAAAGGGTCGATGGTTAGGGTTTTGTTGGTGTGTTGTTGAAGCATTGAACCCTGGGTTTTCATCTGTGCCAACAAATGGTTCCATTTATGTGACCTGGAACTGTGATTACTGGGAACTAAAGTAAATAAATGAGAATCTTTGTGCGTAGATCTGCTACTATAGTGCACAATACTCTACTTGACTTTTGAATCTCTATGCTAAGAAAGAAACCTGATCTGAATAAAAGAGGTAAGATCTTAAAAGAGGTAAATCTTTTTTCTTTGATAAGAGTAAGATAAGCGGATTTTTTATTTTTTCAAAACCATGAACTTAGGTATGTTTAATAGATTTTGTCCTAGTTTGAAAGCTAGGGCGCAGTTGGAAAAAAGAGTTGATCTAAATAAATTTAATATAAATGAAGAAATATATGTTATTCCTATGCATAGAAAGATTTTTTGGACTAATAAGTGGATGCTGAAGCTTAGAAAGAATTTTTTCAGATTGCAGGTCCAACACTGTGATCCTAGTGCATAGTAGAGGAGAAGTTGCAGAACATACAAGAGAAAGAGAGGATTGACACTATGTTATAACTACATAAGATCGGGACATCTTGCTAAGGAATGCCCTGATGCAAGCCTTATTTGTCTTTGTTGTAAAATTGTTGGTCACGAAATTGAGGATTTCCCAAGGATGATTGCTAAAGTTCAACAAATGAACATGAGACAAGAAAACTATGAAGGTAGTCAAGAGAATAAGAGCATGTTAGAGAATCATCAAGAGAATGAGTCAGAGAAATCTCAGAATATGTTATCACAATTGAAAGAAACAATGAATGATCGCAAAGATGTCAGTTTACTAGAGATCTTGAAAGTAAAACAATGCATAAATGAAAGAATAGGAGACTTCGACATAGGCCGTGTCTTGGATGAGGAAACACAAGTGAATATTATGACAAAAGACACTTGGGAAATTTTGGGAAAGCCTATTGTGGCACCCTCATTAGGAAGGATAGGCTTGTTCAAGGGAAATATGATAACCCTATGTGGAAGAGTTACTAATGTACTTGTTATCATCCATGGAACATTGACTGAGGAGGAATTTGAAGTCATTAAGTTTTTTGAGAACAACACCCCGTTCCCACTTTTGTTAGGAAAGAATTGGATCGAGAAGGATGAGATCAGAAAGGAAGCAGAGGAAGTAGCTACAAAAAATAAAAATCAAGAAATAAGGGACTTCATAGCTAGAAAAATAGATCGACTGATAGAAGAACAAGAAGTTAATTCGAAGCAATAGAACGCAAGAGAATTCGCTGTCAAAGTTGAAAGAATGCAAGAATGTTTGAAGGACCTATCCATGCAAGAAAGAAGAATACCCACCCTGGAATTAATAAGAGAAGGGATATTAACTTTGACCCCTTTGAGAGCACATTAGCAGTGTGAATTCACTATGCTAGGAGGATATAAGAATAAGAATGGAAAGAGGAACTTATAAACAGTTAGAGAGACTCAGTGTAACATCTCGCGCACTGAAAAAACTTATTCTTTGAGGAAACTTGCTCACAAGTGATTTGGACTATTATGATATTAAAACATTTGTCCATTGTTATGATGCATTATGGTAGATGACATGATGTTTTACTTCTTTGACATAGACATGTGCTATTGACTCGGTTATACTAAGTGTGTAGGGTTTTGTACCTTGAGGATGTAGAGGCATCGACCGAACCCCTTGGACTCCGGTTTGATTCAGGGAGTGTGTTATTTGGGTTGATTTATTTACTGTGATATTACATTTGATTTGATGATATGACGTGGACATGTTCTGACATGATTGTTGATGATGCAGGCTGATGATAGCTTGCCGACCAGACTCACATATGGAGTAAAGGGGCCACACATGATTACCATAGAGGTTGAGGGAGAGGTGTGGACAACAACCCTGCCACAGCCTACTAGCACTCTCGCTGTGGCTCAAACTGTAGGTTAATGATTACCTAGTTCGAGAGGATCCACGGTGCCGTGAGGGAAGACTGCGATAGTCGCTCATGATGACTCTAAGGGGAACGCAATAAGGTGGGGGACTTATTCCTTAGAAACCCTTAGTCTCCCACAAGTTCACCTGGCGGAGTGTTGACTCCAGGGGTTATTGATGTCTACCAATCAGTCAAGTGGCGAGTGGCACCCTTGGAGCATGTGGTGCATCCTAAAGGGCAAGTCGCGCAAAAGAAACACTAGAGGCGAGTGGAACCCTTGGAGCACGTAGTGCATCCTGAAGGGCACATCGCGTTGATGATGATGAAGGGATAAACCTAGATGGCCCTAAGACCGACAACACATTAAGAAATTTTAAAAGACAAATTCCCTAAATAAATGTCGCCCAGTTCAAAATCTAATTTCTAAGTCTAAAACTTCCCTAGGGGTAAAATTTTGTCTAACCTTAAGAAAATTACCCTATAAAAAATAAAAATAAAAATAGAAATTAAACTAAAAACCACTTAAGCAATAGTTTTAGTCTTCACAAAAATTTTGGGGTAAAATGAAGAGAGTAATAATTTAATTAAAATCAGTGGTTTTAAATTGTAAGGAAGAAATAAATTATTTAACTTGTAAAAGTGTAAAAAGATTTTAAATTAATAATAAAAGGAAAAGAGTAAATAGCGCAACTGCCATTTTGTCTCTAATAAAAAGGGGAAAGAAGGGAATAACAAAAATTAGGAAACTAAGGAATGGGGGAAACATAATAAGGGAAAGAGGGGAACTTATGGCAAAAAGCAAGGTCAACATAGTAAAGAATCTGCAATTAAGAACCTTCTAATTTGAACTAAATTAGCAACTTCATTTTAGGGAAAGTATTTAAACCTGCAAGGGAATCTAGGAACAACTAGGAGTAAATTTAGGAGTAACTCTAGGTGGGTGAGGGAAATGAGACAATTAATAAATTAAAGAAAATAAATTTTGGAGGAAAGTGGGGGATGAATGACACTTGTACGATGGAGAATTTTTAGAAGATATTCATTAAAACTTAAATTAAAAGAGATTTAGAGAAAGTTTGGAAGTTCTAA
Source organism: Picea sitchensis (assembly GCA_010110895.2). Classification (NCBI taxonomy): domain Eukaryota; kingdom Viridiplantae; phylum Streptophyta; class Pinopsida; order Pinales; family Pinaceae; genus Picea; species Picea sitchensis. The sequence goes on along the minus strand of SNQJ01S0003779.1, from coordinate 127,637 downwards.
AACTCTATAAAAGAGAGGAAGGAGGAGGAAGTAAGGGATAGACTATTAGCGTAACGTTACGCTGTCGGAATTGTGACTTGATTGATTACTTGTGGGGAGTTGGGATTTTCCAGCTCAGATAGGAGTGGTAGCTCAGCCTTGCGAGGTGAGCTGGGAGCTAGACGTACCATCTGATAGTGTGTGGCCCCTTTGCAGCTCGGGGGGATGAGGGGGAAGCAGAGTACCCCTAGCAATTTGCTGGGAGGTACCAGTGTAGTCTCAATGGTCGACGAGCAGGATTTGCACGGAGCGCGTGGACGACACTCGGAGCAGGGGAACAGTCAAAGGTACACCCCTTCGGTTGAATGATAGATTGTGTAGGATGTATGATTTAGAATTGTATGTGCATTATTGTGGTTGTAGTTGGTTTTATTGTCCAGTGAAATTTTATGTAGTGAAGTTTTCGTTTAGAAATTTGTAATGAACTTTATGAAATGAGATTTTATGCTCTAAAATTTACTTATTATAGTTTATAATCAGAACTGGCAATAATGCCTCTGTAATTAAGTTACTTGCTTCCCTTGTTTGCGAGATAATAATTTTTTCTTTAACTGCTGTTACTTACCCCTGTCAATAAAGTTATATATCTTTGTTAATTAAATAGATAAAGAAAAATTAAATTCATTCCTTGCTGGGTATCATGGAGAAATTTTGGGTATTTATCACTGCTATAAAATTTACTGTGTAAATTCTGAGTAAACTCTAGCTTTGCGTCTCCATCCCCTGAACGGAGAAACTCAATGTGTAATGTCACGCTGAAAAACTAA
>SNQJ01S0003779.1:109849-126359 GCA_010110895.2 Picea sitchensis | reverse complement strand
GCCCTTTGTGTACATCCAGCGGGAGTGGTAAATGGATGATACATCCGGATCAGATCTCCTTATTGAGGTGGGATCGTTGAGTTGTTGTTAGCACGATATAGTCGCATTACTAAACTTCTTGCCAGGCGCCATCTGAATGTCTGGACATATGTTCTTGAGGCATTGCATACACTTCTGGTTTGTGTGGTCGAGAAACTCTGCTCCTAATAGATTAAGAGTTGAATTCTTGTTTAGAGATTTAACATTCTTACTCCAGGACTTCAACACTCATTTGGTTGACAGACGCCCTTATCTTTTATTTATTTTTTGAAATTTTAAACTCTGGAAAATTGAAACGAAGGGATGAAGTGCAAGATCTGTCTGAGGCACTGCCCGATTTGAGAGGAATTCAGGTGTTGATTAAAACTTCTGAACCAGTTCTTCAAAATATATAAAACCCTCCCCAACTTTCCACCTTCTAACGGATGCAAGCATTAAAGAAGGCGCCCACGTGTGGGGCATCGAAGCTCAGCTCTGGCATGAAGGGTTGTAACTCATTCTAAATCCTATATCTTTATATTTTAAACGCTTATAAATTTTCCCCTACAAAAGGTGTTCAGTCATTACGATTTTTCCCCTGCCCGCCGTGTCAAGTTTCTTGATGTTTACGTCTCTGTATTGTGTTCAATTCTTACCCTTTTTTTCCCACCTCTGCGGGTTGCATGAGGTACGGCTCTGGAAGGATTCTCTGACATCTGCCAGTGATGGCTTCCAGTGTGAGGCGTGGATTTCTTGCATGCGCATCAGTTGCAAAATTGGTCTGGCATGCCTCCCACTACCGCTAGATTTTGTTAAAGATAACATAGTTAGTGTTTGATAAAAGGAATGAATTTTAGTGATTTTCTGTTGCAATATTGTTATAATATCAAATATAATGTTGATTCTATTTTAAGGTAATGTTAGTGCAATAAAGAAAATGCAATGCTATTGTTAGATAACCGGGATGTATTTGTTGATATTCCTTGTGCAAAATTTATCATAATATAAAATGTAGTGTTGGTTCTGTTTTAGGGTAATGCTAGTGCAATATTAAGCTAATGTAATGCTATTGTTAGATAACAGGAATGTAATTTATTCATATTCTTTTTGCAAAATTATTATAATATAAAATGAAAAGAAAGGTTAATGTTAATGCTAAAAACTATAGAACGCTAATGCTATGTGCCATTATTGCATATGGAATGTTATTGTAACACAATGCTTAATGTTAATACTAATGTATACGGAATGCCAATTTTTCAATACCATCATGGTTCATGGTAATGTTAAAGTAGTGTAATGTTTCATGCTAATGCTAATATTCATGGTAATGTTAATGGTAATATGGTCTTTGTTTTATGGCAATGAGAACGTAACTGTTATAGATAATATTTAAGGGGTAAGGTGATTGTCATGTTATTTAGTTATTATAATATAAATTGTAATATGGTTATTATTTTATGGTAATGATGTTGAAAGTTTATTAACATTGATAACAGATAAAATCTAATGTCTTGAACAAGCGCAACAACCATTATGATTATTAAATAGGGATTGAATTTAACTGTATGAACTTATCTTTAAGGCAGGTCGGTAACTCGTCGACCAACGAAATTTAAACGAAGTGATTGATCTGTACTTGTCGCCATCTGAGTCGTAGGTAAGGCTGAGTCTTGACTAATGGTTGATTTATTTTCGGTTTCCTTTTGACTTGTGCCTTCCGTAGAGGACATGGTCGTTCATAAATTTTGTTGTACTTGGTCGTGAACATTTTTGCTTGGTCTGCTTGTGTCGAGTGGGATGTAGACACCTCCATGTTCCTCAGAATAGTTGCCAGCCCTAAGAACTTAAATGGTTAAAATTGATGGGAATCTAGGCTTGAGCATTTCTTATGTGTCTTGGAGGTCCTAACCATTGTAGGGTAGGATGGGTGGGTAGCCAGTCTCACTTATTGTTGAGTGATCGTCGTTAAATGCATGCAGTTACTTGTTGTGCATCTTATGTCGTCTTGTTGTGTTCGTCATGGTTGCATCTTGTTCGTCGTCGGGTGGTGATGCAGAGTCAAATGTATTTACTATCCTTGTACACACACACACAAAAAAAAAATTCACTTGTTATAAGAGGTTGTCACCATAACGAGGAGGTTCGTTACAAGTGGTATCAGAGCGGGTTCAACCCATGACTTGGGATCGCTATGGCTTCCGTTGTTATGATTTGATTATACTATACTAATTGAGATGAATTTTGTGCGTGCAGGTAATCATGGTTATAGGACGTCGTGGAGGCAGACGAAGGGGTGCTAAGGGAGGAGGCACGATGCCTCCAGTAGCATCCACACCTGAGGGGTCTAACCCCCAGGGAGACGAGCAGGTTCTTGGATAGGAGCAGATAACAGTTGGTTATGTAGTCGGGATGATGAGATCCTTTTAGCACATGTCCGAGGCACTGATCAGTCGTTTGGACAGAGATGAGGCCAGAGCGCCAACACCCGCTGAGGTTCCACCGTGCGCACTGTCCATTACTGGTAGCATTCATCATGAACTTGAGAAAGTCAAATTTACTTTGTTCTTTGGTGCCCCAGATAGTGTAGCTGCCGAGGCATGGTTGGAGAACATGGCGTTGTGCTTCGTACTTCACGATTATACCTCCAACATGAAGGTCCGCATGGCAGTCTTTCAACTAAAGGGGGAACTCTTCTATGTTGGAAGACACTCCTAGCGCAACTAAACATGGTCGTCGAAGACGTGTCATGGGAAATATTTTAGGAACGGTTCCGAGAGAGGTACCTTTCAGAGGAATTCATTGAGCGTCAACTCAATGAGTTCAACGCATTACGACAGGGAGGTCGTACGATGCCTGAGTACGAGGCACGTTTATGGAGTTGCTCTGGTATACTTCGCACCTTAACACAGAGAAACTTAAGGTCAACCAGTTCGTGTTCGGCCTTAATGGAATCCTTCATGTGAAGGTTAGGATTTTGATGCCTCAAACCTTGCACGATGTCGTCCAGAAGGCCCTCATAGCCGAGGAAGAACTTATCAGTGGAGGTCATACCAGGACTCCAGTGAGATCAGCAGGGCAGGGTTCATTTGGAACACCACAACACCAGACACCAGCGAGACATACGTCGAGATATCATGGTTTCCTTTGGGGATCCACTTTCACTACACCCCAGAAACCGCTGCCTCAGCAGCGGACACCTTATCGGGGACCACCACATCAGCAGCAGCGTCGCCCATAGCAATAGCAGTTTAGGCCTGTTCAACAGAACATACATGGATTCTAGGTCGGTGGGCCATCATCTTCTACTTCGGGTACCAGGACTACTGGGTGGAAGAAGGGGTGTTGGACGTGTGGAGAGACACACTACCAGCGCAACTGTCCTATGGAGAGGACCAGAGCGTCTGGATCAGCCGGACCCACTACAGTGGGAGATATGGGCAAGGCCCATCAGATTCATGTAGTGGTGAATAACCACCAGGAAGAGCACCAGTCAACTGTGCTCGAGACGATAGGTACTGTCGCTGACCAGACCCTTAGTATTTTGATTGATTCCAGTGCTACCGAGAGTTTCATTTATGGTGCAGCGCTAAAAAGGATTAAGGTAAAGGCAGTCGAACAGGATGAGTTTAGCGTCGTAGAGATGGCTTCGGGAGCCAAACATAAGGTTGGAGGAAAGGTTACGGGTTGTGCCCTTAACCTGGGAAACTTTGTCATGAGGGCCAACTTGTACGTCACGATATTAGGATCTTATGATGTCGTGATTGGTATGGATTGGTTGGAGTCGCATGAGGCGATACTCAACTGTAAGACAAAATGGTTGATCTTGGTCGATGACGAGGGCCAAAGACATGTGATTGTAGGATGGAACCAGGGATTTTTCCTGAGATTCGTCTCTTCCTTACAGTTATGGAAGAGTATGCACAACGGGTGAAATATTTATGTGATCCTTGCACTAAATGAGAAGGGAGTAGCGGAAGGTTTAGAACACCTTCCAGTGGTGAGAGAGTTTGTGGACGTATTTCCAGAGGATTTACCTAGGATGTCGTCGGAAAGGGAATTGGAGTTTACCATAGATCTGAAACCGGGGACCGAACCGATAGAAATAACACATTATAGGATGTCGACCTCGGAGTTGCAAGAGTTGAAAATGCAACTGAAGGATTTGTTGGATTTGGGACTGATACGTCCTAGTGTGTCACCGTGGGGTGCACCTGTTATTTTTATACGAAAGAATGACAGATCGTGGAGGCTTTGCATTGACTACCGTCAACTAAACAAGGCCACGATCAAGAATCAGTACCCCTTGCCAAGAATTGATGATCTGTTCAATCAAATGAAGGGTACGATGATGTTCTCCAAGATTGATTTGCAATCTGGGTATCACCAGTTATAGATCAAGGAGGATGACGTCCCTAAGACCGCCTTTAATACGAGGTTTGGACACTACGAGTTTACTGTTTTACTGTTTGGACTGACAAATTCCCCAGGGGTATTTATGAGTTTGATGAACGGGGTGTTCCGCAAGTACTAGGACAAGTTTGTCCAAGTATTCATTGATGATATTTTGATCTAATCTCGGATGACAGAGGACCATGACGAGTACTTGCGCTTGGTACTACAGTGTCTGCGAGAGCACAAATTGTATGGGAAGGTGTCCAAATGCTCTTTTTATCAATCGAGGATTCACTACTTAGGGAATATCATCTCCGGCAAAGGTATCGTCGTGTATCCAGCCAAGGTTGAGACTATTATGGAATGGCCTGCATTGACGAATTTCAAAGAAGTGTGTATCTTTATGGGTTTAGCAGGATACTATTGATGGTTTGTCGAGGGATTTTTGAAGATAGCAAATCCGGTCACAGAATTGCAGAAGAAAAACAAGAAGTTTATTTGGACCGAGAGATGTGCAGAAGCATTTTGGAGGCTTAAAGAGTTGTTGACAACAATGCCAATACTAAAAGTCCCTGACATGGATGCAAACTTCTTGGTATGCACAGAAGCATCCAAGGAAGGTTTAGGTGGAGTCTTGATGCAAGACAGACGAGTGATTGCTTACATTTAGAGGAAACTGAGAAGGCATGAAGAGAACTACGTGACACACAATTTGGAGTTATTAGCCATCGTATATGCCTTGAAGGTTTGGAGACACTACCTTGTTGGACAAAAAATTGAACTAAGGACTGATCGTTGTGGACTACAACACATTTTTACGCAAAGCGACCTGAATGTGCGACAACGATGTTGGTCGGAATTGCTTAGCGAATACGACTTTGAGATTACTTACATAAAGGGAACAATGAACCAAGTGGTGGATGCTTTGAGTCAGAGACCACACATCTTTTCAGTGATGCCTGTTCAGATGAATCTACATGAGAAGATTCTCATTTTACAGCGTGACAATGACTGATACAAGGAGGTCGAGGGATTTATCGGACAAAACACAATGATGGTACCACAATTTGAGGGATTTTCATTTGATATTGATGGTTTATTGAGGTTTAGAAGTCGGATTTACGTACCACCAAATGACGAATTGAGGATGTTGATCCTGAGCGAGGCTCATAGAGCAGTTTACATGTCTCACCTGGGAGTCACGAAGATGAGGGCAGACCTTAAACCCTTATTCTTCTGGAAGGGAATGAAGGACGACATAGTCAACTATGTGTCCAGATGTCTAGACTGTCAACAGGTAAAGGCTGAACATAAACACCCAGTAGGATTAATTCAACCACATGCCATCCTAGAATCTAAATGGGAGGTTATTTCGATGGATTTTATTGTTGGATTGCCACTGACGGCAAGGAGACATGACTCGATTTTCGTAGTAGTAGACACTCTGACGAAGAGTGCTCACTTTATTCCTATGCATATGACGTATCAGGCACCTGACATTGCTAGAGTTTTCATCAGTGAGATTGTGAGGCTGCATGGCATGCCTAAGAGGATTATATCCGATCGAGGATCCGTGTTTACTGGACAATTTTGGATGAGTTTCCAAGAGGCCTTGGGAACCCAAATTAACTTTAGTACTGCGTATCACCCAGAGACTAACGAACAGACCAAATGAATGAACCAGACCTTGGAGGACATGTTGCACATGTATGTGATGGACCAACAAAATCATTGGGAGGAATTCTTGCCACTAGTCGTATTCGCTTACAACAATAGTTACCAGATCACCATTAAAATGGCGCCTTTCGAGTTTCTTTACGGGTAACCATGTCGAATGCCCTTGAGTTGGGATCGACTTGAGGATAGGGTCCTGGTGGGACCAGAAGCAATCCAAGAAATGGAAGAGAAAATGCAAACTATAAGAAAAAGGATTAAAGAAGCGCAGGATCGACAGAAGAGTTATGTCGATGCGCACCGAGTCGACTGTAGTTATGAGGTCGGCGATCAAGTCTTCTTGCGGGTTAAACCGCATAAGATTTTGATCAGGTTTGGAAAGGGAGATAAAATATCTCCTAGGTTCATGGGACCTTTCGAGATTGTGGAGAGAAAGGGGCCCATGGCCTATCAACTAGCCTTTCTTGATTCTTTGAGGCATATGCACGATGTTTTTTATGTATCTGTTTTGAGACATTATATCAGTGATCCTACGCATGTGATTTCCATGAGTTCCTTATAGGTATCGGACAAGGGAGCGCTCACGGCTGAGCTGATCCACATCTTAGATCATCACGTTTGACAGTTACGACGTCGAACGGTAGATCAAGTCAGGGTCCAGTGGGACAATTATAGCCCACACTCGACGACCTGGGAGGACGCATATGATATGCGCCAACAGTTTCCATTTTTGTTTGATAGATAGACTTATGATACTGTGATACATTTATTTCATCATTTATACCATGAAACTTCGGGACGAAGTTTAGACCAAGAGGGGGTGTCTGTAACATCCCGCTCTCGTGCACTGAGAAAACTTATTCTTTGAGGACACTTGATCGCAAGTGATCCGAACTATTATGATATTAAAACATTTTTCCTTGATTATGATGTGTTATGGTAGATGACATGATGTTTTACTGCTTTGACATAGACATGTGCTATTGACTCGGTTTTACTGAGTGTGCAGGGTTTTGGACCTTGAGGATGCAGAGGCATCGACAAAACCCCTTGGACTTCGGATTGAGTAAGGGAGTGTGCTATTTGGGTTGATTTATTTACTGTGATATTACATTTGATTTGATTATATGATGTGTGTTATCACTCCAGGAAACTCTCCTAGGCTGTAAGTCAGAGGTGCCTGGTAACTTAATCTTTTGGTAACTGTTTTCTCAATAATAAGTGTGGGTTTGGATCAAATCAGAGGACTGAATCATTTCTCACTCAAAACATGCATGAACACATTTAGATGGACAAGGCTTTCAACCACAAATGTTCAGAGAGTTTACAAATAAAGGGATGTATGGAGAAATAACTATTATATCAGCATAATCACATATAAAGCATATATGAATGGCCAATTACAATAATCACAGGAATACTTGCAAAGTTTAACTTATGAATGCAATGATAAGATGACAATTATCGGGCATAAACAAGCATAACAACATGAATATAATATCCAGGTGCAAGTACAGAATAGATAAGAAGATGAAATCTGAACAAGTTATGGCAAAATAAGCTTGTATTACTCAATATGAAAATGAGAAGTTTGAGTACATAATATGAAAAAGTCTCCAAAATCGAACCTTTAGTTCCTATTCTACCTTTAGCTTTATAGATTTACAATGCAGTTTTGAGATCCTGAAAACATGGATCAAATATGCTAAAGATAGAAAGTCAAAATTTAGTTTGCAAAAGATGTGGAATGATTCCAAAAAATGAGGTCAATCCCAGATTTCATGGTCTTCATCTCTTGTTGAGTAATGGTGCAGTGCAGGATAGCCTTCCAAGGATGAATGATGACTCTCCAAGAGATACAAATTTGAATCTGTTGATGTGAGTAAGCGTCCTAATTTTCTGCCTTTGTCAAAGATACCAAAAATGTTTGAAGCACCTCTTCTTTTCATAATCTATCAAAAATATCTATTGGATCTGTCTTGACAATGCATCAAATGTCCATTCGAAGAGGTTTCAAACCTTTCTAACTCAAAAAACTTCGATCTATGAAAAAACTTGATCATTCTGGAAGTGACAGGCTTTCGGTGGTTAACCTAGAAAGCTCCTGAGTGGATTATCTACCGAAAGCTCTATTTTTGGTGGTTAATGAACAGTCGTCCTATTCGCCTAAACCATCGAAACTTCAGCTTTGAGAAAACTTCAAAATTTGCAAAAATGCTTACCTTGAATCCTTTTTTGATGTTCAAGGTTTTTTGGATGAGGCAGCCCTCGTTCGTGCAGTTTTTTGAACATCAATTGGCTGTGTGGAAGGCTCTAGTGTGTCTACCATGGTTGTAGATAAGTTAGCTAGAGTTTCCAAACCAGTTTTCTCCTATGCTGGTGATTGAAACTCTTTTAACTTCAACCTCAGAATTCTAAGCTGTCTATACAGCTTCATGTTCTCCCTGATCAATACCCTGTTCATGTCTTTGATCTTGTCATGCTTCTCTTTGAGGGTTTGGTTTATTTTGAAAATCTCTGCATTTCTTTCAGTCAAGTCTGTATTAGATTTTTTAATAACCCTTTCCAAGACTTCCATTTCATAGACTTGTTGCAGGAGTTTATTGATTTTCTGTGATCTAGCTGCTTTAGGCTTACTTGAAGAGGCTTTTTCCACTGGTGGACTGTGTGCCTCTGGAGGAGTTGGTGAAGGTAAATTGGAACAATAGTCTACACCTTGTTCAACCTGTACATTACCCTGTGTCTCTACTAACTCTTGTTCTGGTTCTGAATCACTATAGTGTAGGTTTAAATGGTTACTTCCTGTAGAAGGGTCCTTGGACTGCTCACCCTCAAATTGTAGTTTTCTTTTGATTCTTTTCTTCTTAATAGAGGATGATTCTATCGGATCTCTTGGTGGCGAGATACCCTTCCTTTTTCTATGAATTCTTTTGGGAGTAATAGTCTTCTTAGTGGAAAACTTTTTACCCTTCTCCTACTATTGCCAATCAATCTAGAATTCATTCCAGAAGAGGAAATAGTTCCAATCTACCTGCCTTTTCTTCAATGACTCTTTGACAATAAGAGTAATGAGTCCTTGATGAGACAATCTGCTTTCCACCTTAGTGGGCTTGGCCTTGACCTGTTTAGACATTTTCGTGAGGTCTTTATGCAAGTAAAATGGTAGATTAATTGGATCTCTGCCTGTAAAATGGTTTAAAAGCTTAAAGTGATAGAACATCACTCTATTGTACCACCCTTCACATGTTATGTAAAAAAATATTGCTTTCAACAAGGACTGCCACTTTGGTTCCAAGTAAGACATTGGAATATCCTTTTTCCAGATCAAATCTTTGTGTATAGGCAGCAGGTATGACCTAAATTCAATGTTTGAAGGTATGGTAGACTTGAACCAACAGTCTCCTATCCTAGGTAAACCTGTATACTCAGCAATGGCATCTTCATCAATGATAAACTCCTCCTTTCCTATTTTAGCAAACCCCCCATCATAAGAAATGGCAAAAGACTCGACCACTTGTTGTGGAAAATTGGTTAATTTTTCACAATATGAAAATACCCCAACCCGTTTGAAGAATTCTGCCACCTTTGGGTGACCTTCTAGGTACCAAACCCCATCCACTTCAGACCTCAGAATTGGCCCTTCTTTCAGCATTAGTCAATGTTGATTGTACCTGCGATTATGGAAAACTGAGTGCCAGGGAGACAAAGACTCTAGGATTTAGGATGACAGAGAGTATGACTCATGGAAGAGAAAATGGGACAGGGTGACACAAAGTTTGGATCACCAAGCTCAAACACTAACCAAGTTTAGGAAACAAATTAGTTGAAAGCATGCCGAAATTTTCGATTTTCGGTGGTATATTCATTTAAACTGAAACAAGATGGGTTTTGAACTTGCCTGATAAATCGACCTGGCTTAATTGGCTCGAGAGTGATTTGTTGGAATCTAATGGTGCTTGACGATCACCATGGGAAACAAGATTATGATCTCTGGAAACACGTTTGATTGATGAAATCGCAGACTCACGATTATCTCAATAACTCTGGAATTCAAATTGATAATGAGTGAAGATTAAATGAGGGATTTAATGGGATCATGATAGATTTTGTACTCGTGACTAGAAATGGAGGGAGGCTTGGTGACAACATGCATGAATTTTTGTATCATCGTCGTGTCTTCATTTTGAAAAGACAAATGCGGTTGAAAGGACAACATGAACTCAAATTTTCGAATAGATACAATTAGAACGTGCATACCTTCCAACTTGATGATCTTTCAGCGGTTACATTTCCATCATTGCGTCAACTGACAGCTAGCTCATGCGAAAGCACGGGATTTCCATTTTTCCCGTTGAAATGTTTTCAGTGGTTAACCGCATTTTTGCTTTGCCCTCTTAACTACCGGGAACAAAGGCTTTCAGTGGTTTATGAGTGTGTTTCAGGCTCGCCTAAACCACCGAAACCTGAGATTCTGACTTTTGCTTGACCAAACCAAATCAAAAATTTATTTTGAGCTTATTTACAGAAAAAAGACTCTCTAACCTACCTACAAAAATTTAGGAATGAAATTTGGACCACAACCTTTCACCTCAAAAGAAAAATTTCCACCAATTTATTTGAGGAGATAACATTGGCTCCTATTGGGGATGAACGCCTCCCTTTGAGGTTTCGAGAACCACAGAACCAAAGCCTTTCCTGAAAAAGAAAATTAAAAACTATCTGCTAGTGCTTCCATTGGGCATGGAGTTATTCTGTAAAAGTAAAAACTAAAACTAACATTACAATGTCCAGGCTTCACAACCTTAGACAAAATAGAGTTTTAAAAATCGCCTGTTTACCAGGCCACCGAACATTTCTTCACCTCCCAGATTCTGCAACATGAAAGTGTTGTTATTTTGTACTTGGGTTATCATGAAAGGACTGGTCCACAAAGAATTGAACTTGTTATGCTTGCCTTTATCCCGTCTAAGAGCATCCCATTTTAGAACCCAGTCACCAACCTGAAAATTATCCACCTTTTCCTTTCTGTCAAAAGTATCTTTGATCTTCTTTTGATGAGCCTTTGATCTGTCCACTAACTGTTCGCGGGCCTGCTGCAGTTCCACCAAATCAAGCATTCTTCTTACCATATCATTTGAATCAGTTTGTTCGTCCTGAAAGAATCTAGCCACTGGTAAAATTAACTAAACAGGAAAAATTGCATCAGTCCCATAGACCAATTTGAATGGAGAGGTTCCTATGGAATTTTTGATAGTTACTCTGTCTGCCCACAGATAAACTTTCAGTTTAGAATCCCAATTCTTTTTGTTTTCCTCTAACAATTTTTTGATGATTTTGATTAAGCTCTATTGGATGATTCAGCCAGGCCATTACCTTGAGGGTTGTAGGGGGTCGAATGTACCAAATGGATGCCCATTGATTTACACATGTCTACTAATGCCTCTGCTTTGAATGTCGCTACATTATCTATTACCAGCCTTTTGGGACAATCGAATCTGCTCAAAATATTTTCATAAAGAAACTTCATGACTACCTGGTGAGTGGCATTNAAACTTTCAGTTTAGAATCCCAATTCTTTTTGTTTTCCTCTAACAATTTTTTGATGATTTTGATTCAGCTCTATTGGATGATTCAGCCAGGCCATTACCTTGAGGGTTGTAGGGGGTCGAATGTACCAACTGGATGCCCATTGATTTACACATGTCTACTAATGCCTCTGCTTTGAATGTCGCTACATTATCTATTACCAGCCTTTTGGGACAATCGAATCTGCTCAAAATATTTTCATAAAGAAACTTCATGACTACCTGGTGAGTGGCATTCCGGGTGGGAATTGCCTCTGTCCATTTTGTAAAATAATCTGTGGCTACTAAGATCCACTTATGCTAAACACTATACAAAGGATTTATCTCACCTATAAAATCTAAACCCCACTACTGAAAAGGACCATTCACCACTATAGGTCTCAGGGGTAAAGATTTTAGCTGTTGTTTTCCTGTAAATCTTTGACATTTATCACAAGCTTTGACAAAGGCACACACATCTGAGAAAAGGAAAGGCCAATAGTATCTATCCCTCAGGATTTTATGAACAATGGTCTTCCAGTAATGATGACCTCCACAAACACTTGAATGAAACTGATGTGTAACTTCGATTGACTCTTCTTTGTCTAAACATCTGAGAAGCAAACCAACAGGATCTTTCCAATATAACAGATTATTGTAAATGCAGAATTTGATGGCTCTGAGCTTAAGGGATCGAGCTTGAGTCATATTGAGTTCAGGAGGAACTTCTAGCTTTTGCAAAAAATCTATAATACCTGAGTACCATTCACAAGAAGACAAGTGCTCTGCCACTTGTTGATTTCTATGATGTCCATCTATTGCCAACTCCGTCTGCAAATTCACCGAATTTTCTCCTATGAAATTTATGTCCAGCAGATCATGATTTTCCTTCGTTAAGAGCTTAGCAAGGCCCTGGACTTTCACCAATTTGGTGGGCTTTACTTCAATGTTGAGCTCAATCAACTTTTCAATCCATCTAGCTCTCTTTCTGTCAACATCAGGCTGAGTCAAAACATATTTCACGGAGGGTGAAGGAACATATGCAATGACTTTTGAGTGGAGGATATAAATTCTGAAGGATTTTAAAGATTTAATGAGAACATAGGCTTGTTTTTCAATAGGATCATACCTTAGTTCAACATCTCTAAGTGTTTTGATGAAGAAAGCAACTGGGTGATCCAAATTGTCATCATTTTTCTATAGCAGGACTGCTGCCACTGTGTCGTAAAAAGCAAAGGAAAAAACATAGAAAATCTTACTGTAATCCGGACTGATTAGAGTTGGGGATTCCATTATAGCCTATTTGATATCCTGAAATGAATTCCTTGCATTGTCTTTCCATTTTATCTCAAACCCCTTTTTCATCATACATGTTATGTGTTTTACTAACTCGACAAAATTTGACACAAATCTTCTAACAAAATTGATCTTACCGAGCAACGATTGAATATCCTTTTTTGAACTTGGCAAGGATAGCCTCTAAATTGCTTCCACCCGAGTTGGATCAATATTTACACCTTCTGCTGAGACAATGTGGCCTAAGAGATTACCTTTCCTGAGATAAAACTGGGACTTTTTGGGATTCAATGAGATTCCAAACTGCTTGCATTTCAAGAACACTCTTTTTAAATTCTTTAGATGCTCCTCGTGACTGCTAGAATAAACTGTGATATCATCAAGATATATGAGGACAAACTTGTCCTTTTCCCCCAYGAAATATATKTCCATGGCCCTTTGAAACGTGGCCCCRACATTCACTAATCCGAATGGCATCTTGGCATACATAAAGGTACCCCAAGGAGTGGTAAATGCAGTCTTCTCCTGGTCATCGGGATGGAYAGAAATCTGGTTATAGCCGGAAAAACCRTCTAGAAAAGACATGACAGTAKCCCCTGAAATCCTTTGYAGCAAATGTTCCATTTTAGGTAGGGGATAGTTGTCTTTCTTAGAGCATCTATTTAGGTTTCTAAAGTCCACACATAACCTGACCTCACCATTTTTCTTTCTCACTATTACTAGATTTGCAATCCATTTGGAGTATCTCAAAGGATTATGATCTTGGCATCGAGAAGCTTTTTAATTTCTCTTTCAATCATAGGAAAAAGAAGAGGGATGATAGGTCTGAGCTTTTGTTTGAAAGGGATGGTGTCTTTCTCAAGAGGGATCTTGTGTTGAATGATATTGGGGTCATAAGTCTTTAGATCACTAAATTTCCAAGCAAAAACATCAGAAAATTCTTTCAAAACGCTGCAATATTCGAACTTCTGATCAACAATCAATTCAGAAGAGAGATTTATGAATTTAGGCTGGCTTTCACCCCCTATGTTGTGCTCATGAACAATAGGATATTTCTCCTTTTTATCTGGCTTGTAGGGAACATCATTGTGATCAAAAATCTTTTCGAGAGGTACCAAACCTCGAGGTATATAATTGTTAGGTAGCTGAACAATATCATGCTGACCCAATATTTGTTTTAGCTTAGGCTTCTGGGATTCCTCTACATTTAGATTCTGCTGGTCAACATGCATATTAGAAAATTCATCTACCACTTGAAGAAATCTGTTAAGTTCATCATCATCCTCAAAAACTTTCCAGTATTTAATATTGTCGGGCAAAGATGGTCTATATTTGACTTGGATTTCATAACTGAGCCTGGGGGACATGGGAGGAATAAACATGCTGGCTGAAACAGCAAGGGAATCGACAAGTTAATTCATATCCTTGGGTATATAAGAAATCTCAAAAAGGGAAAAAGAATCTCTTACTTTCCATACCTCATCCCTGTAGGCTTTCAATTTGACATGCTTTGCTTGGAAGGTATTGTTTACCTGTTGTATGATGAGATCCACATCTCCAAATACCTTTAAACCTTTTATCCCCATCTCCTTAGCTGAATTTAATCCCAACAACAAGGCCTCATACTCTGCTATGTTGTTAGTAGTTCTAAAATCAAGCTTAAAAGACAAAGATATAGTCTCCTTTGAAGGAGAAATCAAAACTACCCCTGCACCTATTGAATCTTTAGTACTGGCCCCATCAAAATACATGGTCCAAACTGAAACATTCTTATCATCAGTTTGATGTTTTATGGGATTCACAAGCTGCATAGGATTTGATTGAGAATCATCTATTTGAAGAATGCATGAGCCAAAATCTGTATCCACAACATAAATAGGATGATTTATAGATTTTTTTGCATCGTTGATGATGTAGGCAAGTTGATTCTCTCTGTAAAGTCTTTTTAGCTCTCCTCCAAACACCAGAATCATAGCATACAAAAGATCAATCTTCAAGGTACCTCCTAACCTTTTTCCCCATGGACGAGACAAGAGGAGCCCGAACTTAGGTGGGATATCAGCCACCACCACATCCATTACCATGCTTCTCATTGGCAATAGGGCAAGGTTTATAACAAGGTCTTTTATGAGGCCAAGACATCTGACTTTCCTAGAATCAAAAGAGAAGAGATCATGATATGGTTTGGTGACTTCAAGCCCAAGATCATCCATCACTGCTTTGGGCATAAGATTATGTGACGCCCCAGAATCAAGCAAGAAATTGTGGAGGATCTTATCATGGACATTTAGGGATATATAGAATGGTGGACAAGAATCATCTCGATCTTCTATCATAGGCCCTATAGTTACTGTTCGCTTTTCATCTTGTAGGCTAACAAAATCAGTAGATGAGGAGGTCTTTGGATCAAGGGACTTCAGTATGGTTGACTTAAAGATTTCGTTCTTCATGAGTTCGGTTAATGGCATAGGTATCTTTAATTTCTGAATTTCTTATTCGAAATTAAAAGAGAAAGATGATTTATCAGAATATTTTACCTCGTTGGAAGGAGCTTTGAGAATGACTTGCTCCTTGGCTAGGGGTTGTGTTTGCTTCTGCTGCTATTTTGCAGGAGAGGAGGTATGTTTTACATGAGCAGCAGGCTACTTGGAAGCAACTTATTTACTCTTCACCGGAGCAACAATTTCTTTGTTCTTCACAGGAGCAACGAGCAATGGTTTCGGGACAACATTCTTGGATCTTAAATTATAACCTTTCTGATCATCTGTCAAGTAGATAGATCTTCAATACTTGCCTCATGAATATGCTGGTCCATCAAGGCTTCTTCATAATCTACTTGTGTCAAAAAGGAAGAATCATTTTCACCACCAAAACAATTTATGTCATCTGCTTCTTCGACTTCATCGTGAGATGGTTGTTGTTCTTCTTATAACATTTCATTTTGAAAAGGTGGTCTGATTCTCTGATCATCAGTTGCATTCTTGTCTCTCTGAAGGATCTGGAATTGTGGATTGTTCCTTCTGTAAGGGAATGCATTCAAATTTCTAGGGGAAAAAGTATTTGGCTCTTTTGTCCTTGTTGGTTGTTGATTCTGGATCTTCAATTTTGACATTTCAGATGTCAAGTTGTCCAACATCTTATCCATCTTTTCCATTTTACTATTAGAAGAAGAAGAGGGCTCAACAACAGACTTCTTTATCTTGACCTGTCCTTTGAGCTTCTGAGATGCTATAATGTTTGATTCAACCTTGAGGGTGACATCTTGCATTAAAGCAAGTGTGGTTGATCTTCTTTCTCTGAGGATTAGACAAAAATCTGGATCAAAGGCAACAAAGAATGTGACCTTTGCTGATGTGTCACTTGGTTTGATCTCTTCAGGGATCTTGCCAAACATTCTATTAAACCTTTTGATGAAGTCTAAGACCGACTCTCCATCTTCTCTCCTTAAATTTCCAAACTCAGAAATGTAATATAGCAGATCTCTTCTTTCTCCCCAGTGTTTTAAGAATACCTCATCTAATTGTTCAATACCTGTGACTGAATTTGCCGGTAGCTCTTTGAAC
>SNQJ01S0003779.1:97221-109839 GCA_010110895.2 Picea sitchensis | reverse complement strand
TGTCTACCATGGTTGTAGCTAAGTTAGCTAGAGTTTCCAAACCAGTTTTCTCCTGTTCTGGTGATTGAAACTCTTTTAACTTCAACCTTAGAATTCTAAGTTGTCTATACAGCTTCATGTTCTCCCTGATCAATACCTTGTTCCTGTCTTTGATCTTTTCATGCTTCTCTTTCAGTCAATTCTAAGTTAATTCTAAGTTGTCTATACAGCTTTGCATTTCTTTCAGTCAATTATGTATTAGATTTTTTAATAACCCTTTCTAAGACTTCCATTTCATAGACTTGTTGCAGGAGTTTATTGATTTTCTGTGATCTAGCTGCTTTAGGCTTACTTGAAGAGGCTTTTGCCATTGGTGGATTGTGTGCCTCTGGAGGAGTTGGTGAATGTAAATTTGAACAATAGTCTGCACCTTGTTCGACCTGTACATTACACTGTGTCTCTGCTAACTCTTGTTCTGGTACTGAATCACTATAGGGTAGGTTTAAAGGGTTACTTCCTATAGCAGGGTCCTTGGACTGCTCACCCTCAAACTGTAGTTTTCTTTTGATTCTTTTCTTCTTAACATAGGATGATTATATTGGATCTCTTGGTGGTGAGATACCCTTCCTTTTTCTCTGACTGCTTTTTGGAGTAATAGTCTTCTTAGTGGCATCCTTTTTACCCTTCTCCTACTGTTGCCAATCAGTCTGGAATTCATTCCAGAAGAGGAAATAGTTCCAATCTACCTACCTTTTCTTCAATGACTCTTTGACAATAAGAGTAATGAGTCCTTGATGAGACAATATGCTTTCCACCTTAGTGGGCTTGGCCTTGACCTGTTTAGACATTTTCGTGAGGTCTTTGTGAAAGTAAAATGGTAGATTAATTGGATCTCTGCCTGTAAAATGGTTTAAAAGCTTAAAGTGATAGAACATCAGTCTATTGTACTGCCCTTCACATGTTATGTAAAAAAATATTACTTTCAACAAGGACTACACATTGGAATATCCTTTTTCTAGATCAAATCTTTGTGTACATGCAATAGGTATGACCTAAATTCAATGTTTGAAGGTATGGTAGACTTGAACCAACAGTCTCCTGTCCTAGGTAAACCTGTATACTCAGCAATGGAAAATTCATCAATGATAAACTCCTCCTTTCCTATTTTAGTAGTCATCCCATCATAAGAAATGGAAAAAGACTTGGCCACTTGTTGATGAAAACTGGTTAATTTTTCACAATATGAAAATACCCAAGCCTGTTTGAAGAATTTTGCCACCTCTGGGTGAGCTTCTAGGTACCAAACCCCATCCACTTCAGACCTCAGAACTGGGCCTGCTTTCGACATTAGTCAATGCTGACTGTACCTGCGATTATGGAAAACTAAGTGCCAGGGAGACAAAGACTCTAGAATTTAGGATGACAGAGAGTATGACTCATGGAAGAGCAAACGGGATAGGGTGACATAGAGTTCGGACCACCAAGCTCAAACACTAACCAAGTTTAGGCAACAAATTAACTGAGAGCATGCCAAAATTTTCGATTTTCGGTGGTATATTCATTTAAACTGAGACAAGATGGGTTTTGAACTTGCCTGATAAATCGACCTGGCTTAATTGGATTGAGAGTGATTTGCTCGAATTTAATGGTGCTTGAGGATCACAATGGGAAATGGGATTATGATCTCTAGAAACATGTTTGATTGATGAAATCGTGGACTCACGATTATCTCAATAACTCCGGAATTCAAATTGATAATGAATGAGGATTAAATGAGGGATTTAACGGGATCATGATAGATTGTGTACTCGTGACTGGAAATGGAGGGAAGCTTCGTGACAACATGCATGAATTTTTGTATCATCGTCGTGTCTTCATTTTGAAAAGACAAATGTGGTTGAAAAGACAACAGGAACTCAAATTTTCGGATAGATACAATTAGAACGTGCATACCTTCCAACTTGATGAGATTTCGACGATTACGTTTCCATCATTGCGCCAACTGACAGTTGGCTTGTGCGAAAGCACAGGCTTTCCATTTTTCCCGTTGAAATGTTTTCGGTGGTTAACCGCATTTTTGCTTTGCCCTCTTAACTACCGGGAACAAAGGATTTCGGTGGTTAATGATCGCGTTTCAGGCTCACCGAAACCACTGAAACCTGAGATTCTGACTTTTGCTTGACCAAACCAAATCAAAAATTTATTTTGAGCTTATTTACAGAAAACAGACACTCTAAGCTACCTACAAAAATTTAGGAATGAAATTTGGACCACAACCTATCACCTCAAAAGCAAAATTTCCACCAATTTATTTGAGGAGATAACAATGTGGACATGTTCTGACATGATTGTTGATGATGCAGGCTGATGATAGCTTGCCAACCAGACTCACATATGGAGTAAAGGGGCCACACACAATTACTAGAGAGGTTGAGGGAGAGGTTTGGACAACAACCCTGCCACAGCCTACTAGCACTCCTGTCGTGGCTCGAACTGTAGGTTAATTATTACCTAGTTCGAGAGGATCCACAATGCCGTGAGGGATGACTGCAACAGTCACTCACGATGACTCTAAGGGGCGTGCAATAAGGCGGTGGCCTTATTCCTTAGAATCCATTAGTCTCCCACAAGTTCACTTGGCGAAGTGTTGATTCCAAGGGTTATTGATGTCTACCAATCAGTCAAGTGGCGAGTGGAACCCTTGGAGCACGTGGTGCATCCTGAAGGGCACGTCGTGCAAAAGAAACACTAGAGGCAAGTGGAACCCTTGGAGCACATAGTGCATCCTGAAGGGCATGTCACGTTGATGATGATGAAGGGAAAAACCTAGATGGCCCTAAGACGGACAACACATTAAGAAATTTTAAAAGGCAACTTCCCTAAATAAATGTCACCCAGTTCAAAATCTAAGTTCTAAGTCTAAAACTTCCCTAGGGGTAAAATTTTGTCTAACCTTAAGAAAATTACCCTATAAAAAAATAAAAATAAAAATAGAAATTAAACTAAAAACCACTTAAGCAATAGTTTTAGTTTTCACAAAATTTTTGGGGTAAAATGAAGAGAGTAATAATTTAATTAAAATCAGTGGTTTTAAATTGTAAAGAAGAAATAAATTATTTAACTTGTGAAAGTGTAAAAAGATTTTAAGTTAATAATAAAAGGAAAAGAGTAAATAGCGCAACTTCCATTTTGGCTCTAATAAAAAGGGGAAAGAAGAGAATAATAAAAATTAGGAAACTAAGGAATGGGGGAAACATAATAAGGGAAAGAGGGGAGCTTATGGTAAAAAGCGAGGTCAACATAGTAAAGAATCTGCAATTAAGAACCTTCTAATTTGAACTAAATTAGCAACTTCATTTTAGGGAAATTATTTAAACCTGTAAGGGAATCTAGGAACACCTAGGAGTAAATTTAGAAGCAACTCTAGGTGGGTGAGGGAAATGAGACAATTAATAAATTAAAGAAAATAAATTTTGGAGGAAAGTGGGGGATGAATGACACTTGTACGATGGAGAATTTTTAGAATATATTCATTAAAACTTAAATTAAAAGAGATTTAGGGAAAGTTTGGAAGTTATAAAACTCTATAAAAGAGAGGAAGGAGGAGGAAGTAAGGGATTGACTGTTAGCGTAACGTTATGTTGCTAGAATTGTGACTTGATTGATTACTTGTGGGGAGTTGGGATTTTCCAGCTCGGATAGGAGTGGTAGCTCAGACTTGCGAGGCGAGCTGGGAGATAGACATACCATTTGATAGTGTGTGGCCCCTTTGTGGCTCGGGGGGCTGAGGGGCAAGCAGAGTACCCCTAGCGATTGGCTGGGACGTACCGGTGTAGTCTCGATGATCGACGAGCAGGATTTGCACGGAGCGCGCGGATGACACTCAGAGCAGACGAACAGGCAAAGGTACGCCCCTTCGGTTGAATGATAGATTGTGTAGGATGTATGATTTAGAACTGTATGTGCATTATTGTGGTTGTAGTTGGTTTTATTGTGCAGTGAAATTTTATGTAGTGAAGTTTTCGTTTAGAAATTTGTAATGAACTTTATGAAATGAGATTTTATGCTCTAAAATTTACTTATTATAGTTTATAATCAGAACTGACAATAATTCCTCTGTAATTAAKTTACTTTCTTCCATTTTTTGCGAGATAATAATTTTTTCTTTAATTGTTGTTACTTACCCCTGTCAATAAAGTTATATATCTCTGTTAATTAAATAGATAAATAAAAATTGAATTCGTTCCTTGCTGGGTATCATGGCGACATTTTAGGTATTTATCACTGCTGTAAAATATACTGTGTAAATTCTGAGTAAACTCTAGCTTTGCGTCTCCATCCCCTGAATGGTGAAACTCAATGTGTAATGTCACACTGAAAAAAAAAAAACACTCCTTCCTGGTAAAAAAATATTTGGGTGGTAAATTCTTACGGTAATTTGCCATGTAAATTCTTACTGAATAAAACTCCCTTTTAGCCATTTCATTTTTTGTATATGGTTCAACGTTATGGTTTCTGGAAAAATTGTTGTGGTTTATGGTTACTGAAATTCAGTCCTTGGCGAATTCATTTTTTTTGCATGCCGTGGATTGTTGGCGATAGGCTCTGTGTGTTTTCCTTAAAAAAAAATTTATGGGGGCATACTCCCTTTTGTAACTAAGGCTCCGCAATCCTTAGGGATTGGGTCAATACCGTTTGGAAAAAGTGCCCTCTGTGTACATCTAGCGGGAGTGGTAAATGGATGATACATCCAGATCGGATCTCCTTATTGAGGTGGGACCGTTGAGTTGTAGTTAGCACGATATAGTTGCATTACTAAACTTCTTGCCAGGCGTCGTCTGAATGTCTGGACATATGTTGTTGAGGCATTGCATATGCTTCTAGTTTGTGTGGTCGAGAAGCTCTGCTCCTAATAGATTAAGAGTTGAATTCTTGTTTAGAGATTTAACATTCTTACTCCTAGACTTCAACACTCATTTGGTTGACAGATGCCCTTATCTTTTATTTATTTTTTTAAATTTTAAACTCTGGAAAATTGAAACGAAAGGATGAAGTGAAAGATTTATCTGAGGAACTGCCCAATTTGAGAGGAATTCGGGTGTTGATTAAAAATTCTGAACCAGTTCTTCAAAATTTTTAAAACCCTCCCCAACTTTCCACCTTCTAACGGACGCAAGCATTAAAGAAGGTGCCCACATGTGGGGCATCGAAGCTCAGCTTTGGCATGAAGGGATGTAACTCGTTCTAAAGCCTGTATCTTTATCTTTTAAACACTTATAAATTCACCCATACAAATGGTGTTCAGTCCCTATGATTTTTCCCTTGCCAACCATGTCAAGTTTCATGCTATTTACATCTTTGTACTGTGTTCAATTCTTACCCTTTTTTTTTCCACCTCTGCGGGTCGTGTGAGGTACGACTATGGAGGGATTCTTTGAAATCTGCCAGTGATGGCTGCCAGTGTGAGGCATGGATTTCTTGCATGTGCATCAGTTGCCAAATTTGTCTGGCACGCCCCCCACTGAAACTAGATTTTGTTAAAGATAGCATAGTTAGTGTTTGATAAAAGGAATGAATTTTATTGATTTTCTATTGCAATATTGTTATAATATCAAATATAATGTTGATTATGTTTTAAGGTAATGTTGGTGCAATAAAGCAAATGTAATGCTATTGTTAGATAACCGGGATGTATTTGTTGATATTCCTTGTGCAAAATTTATCATAATATAAAATGTAGTGTTGGTTCTGTTTTAGGGTAATGCTAGTGCAATATTAAGCTAATGTAATGTTGTTGTTAGATAACAGGAATGTAGTTTATTGATATTCTTTTTGCAAAATTATTTAATATGAAATGAAAAGAAAGGTTAATGTTAATGCTAAAAACTATAGAACGCTAATGCTCTGTGCCATTATTGCATATGGAATGTTATTGTAACGCAATGCTTAATGTTAATACTAATGTATACGGAATGCCAATTTTTCAATACCATCATGGTTCATGGTAATGTTAAAGTAGTGTAATGTTTCATGCTAACACTAATATTCATGGTAATGTTAATGGTAACATGGTCTTTGTTTTATGGCAATGAGAACTTAACTGTTATAGATAATATTTAAGGGGTAAGGTGATTGTTGTGTTATTTAGTTATTATAATATAAATTGTAATATGGTTATTATTTTATGATAATGATGTTGAAAGATTATTAACATTGATAACAGATAAAATATAATGTCTTGAACAAGCACACCAAGCCATTATGATTATTAAATGGGGATTGAATTTAACTATATGAACTTATCTTTAAGATGGGTCGGTAACTCGTCGACCAATGGAATTTAAACGAAGTGATTCATATGTACTTGTCRCCATCTGAGTCGTAGGTAAGGTTGAGTCTTGACTAATGGTTGATTTATTGTCAGTGTCCTTTTGACTTGCGCCTTCTATAGAGGACATGGTCGTTCATAAYTTTTTTTGTACTTGGTCGTGAACATTTTTGCTTGGTCTGCTTGTGTCGGGCGGGATGTAGACACCTCCATGTTCCTCAGAACAGTCACTAGCCTTRAGACCTTAAATGATTAAAATCGATGGGAACCTGGGCTTGAGCGTTGCTTATGTGTCTTGGAGGTCCTAACCATTGCAGGGTAGGATGAGCAGGTAGCCAGTCTCACTTATTGTYGAGTGATCGTCGTTAAATGCATGCAGTTACTTGTATTTCATCTTATGTCATCTTGTTTTATTCATCACGGTTGCATCTTGTTCATCATCGGGTGGCGATGCAGAGTCGAATGTATTTACTATCCTTGTACACACAAAAAAAAATAAAAAAAATTGCACTTGTTATAAGAGGTTTTCGTCATAACGAGGAGGTTCGTTACACTTAGATCACAGGAAAGAAGGCAAGGAATCTCAGTAAGAAGAAATCCAAGTTAGAAAATATGTGGGAAGCTACAGAGAACAGATGGAAGACTTCATAGGAGGTAGGTCCACAGGACTTGAACCTCGCCGAAACAACAGGACCACGCAGAATAGGACATCGCCCCGACAAAGCTATATGATGGTTGGAGGTGCCCCACTCATTAGAAAGATGCTCCATAATGGCTAAAAAAATGAATTTATGAGCTTTTAGACATTGAGACCATGCCATAATGTACAGATTCGCATTGATGGAAGCATGCCTACCCATTGGAAGAATCTATTACGATGCTCACTTATTTAGCTCATTGGACGCTGCGTTGGGACCACTTTTTTCCACCCATGATTATTAGAGACAAGAAGAGAATTAATTGATTTTTGTTATCTAAAGCTAGACCACGCCATCCTTTTTTTACCCCTCCTTTCTATTCGCCTACCTCGACCTGTCAGTTTAAAAGTGAGAATGTCGGGCGAACGCACTGAGTTAGAGAATTCCTTCAAGGAGGTTCTTAAGAAATTTATGGTTGATAAAGATATGTATGAAGGAGTACATGCATCATCGACCAGGGGAATCCAGGCTTCCCCTTCGACTAGACATCGTTCGAGCCATGTCAACCCCACGACTGAGCAATGAAGTAAGCATCGTGGTGATATCGCTAATGTGAAGAAGATATCATCAATCTTACTAGATTATATCCTGCCTTTGGCTAGCACAATTAACCACAACAACATCCCACGGGACTTCAAGTACAATTTGATCACTGCGTACATCCCAAAAAGGAATAGACATAGTTAGGAGTCAGTTGGGATAGATCCCACTACTAAAGAAAAATGACTTCAACCTTGGATATAGAAATAAATATGTGATTCTCACACCCCATAGATACTTGACTAAGACCACCAGGAAGAAGCCTTGCCTAGTCTCCCATCCATGGATTAAGGAGCTGGCGCAGTCCAATAAACTAAATGTGATGAAGATTCCCCATTTTGGTCGACACCAGGAGGTTAACACTTGTGTTAAACTCCTCTTCTCGGGATACCATGGCGGATACCTATGGCTTGACTGAAAAATTACTGTGGATCTATCGTTGATCCACCTGATTACAGGATTAAGCATGCATGGACCCAACCCTCGGTAGTTTTAGACAGGGAAGACCTCGGATCGCTCCCTGGCACAACGCATCAAGGAGGCTTATGGTGAAGTTGAAAAGGAAAATAAAGGCTACAAGGTAGACTCTATACAATATGGCATAGTGTGCCTCACTTTCCAACTCATAGCTGGCAAGCTCGTAAGAACGAATTTCCCCACACAGGTCACCCGGTTCGTGGTGGACCTCATAGGAAAATGCGTGGAGGGAATGCAGATGAATTGGGAAAGTTACCTCGTCAACAAGATCGATAAAGACTATCACAAAGCTCAGGATTAGGGATACAAGTTCCACTTTAGCTAGCTGCTCATATTGATTTCATTTGTCACTTGGAAAATGTCGGAAGGAGCCACCTTCCTGAAGATCGAACCATCAGAGTCATTGGTTGCTAGGTTCTCTACCTTGTGCTACACTAATAACATGTCAAAGCAATGGAATTTGAACATTTTGTTCCATGCCTATTATCAAAAACTAAAGGTTTCCATCGAGTCATTCCCACACATGACACCACACAACCTACACTAGTACAGACTGATAGCCAAGTTCTGCGTAGATCCACATTTTATCTATATCACTATGCGTAGAGATGATAGCAAGGAGGAGTTACAATATTATTACAAGATAACATATGAAGACATGGAGTAGATCACGAAGGAATGGTTGGAGGAATTTCAGACACTTGTTGTTGATGTCAAACTCTCTGACGCTGACATTATAGGAAGCCCCTTGGTCACCTGGTTCGAGCATGCAAGACAGTCCAATGCGAAGAAAAAGAAGAAAAAGGAGGAAATCCAAAATATAGAGACTGATGAGGAGGAAAGTGCCTTTGAAGAAAATGGATATGGCTCACCCGTAGGAGGAGGAGGAGGAGACGACCAAGAATATGGACAAGGAGAAGGGGATGAAGGAGAAAATCAAGGAGAAGGAGAAGATACACTGCTAAAATATCCCTTCACTGAAACAGAAACAATGCGGAAAAGGATGGTTTCTCCACACAAAACTTCGGGAAGAAAGAAGACACGCAGAAACAATCCCCAACTAGATGCAACGGTCATGAAGGCCGACATCATCTTGGTCAACGGAGCTATGGAATATGTGTCTGAAGATATCTTGCAGAGATATGAAGCGAAGCAAGAGGATTTGTATGGAAGGGTCGAAAAGGAATTGAAGGAACTACAACAAGCCATTCAATTGATCTGCGCAACACCTACTGCTCCTTCTTCGTCGCAGGTTGCAGAATTGGGGGATGAGCCCACCCAATTAAGAAGACTAGCAGATGCAATAGAGGCCCAACTTCATAAAGTCCAAGAATAAAAAGTGAAGGCTACATAATCCTTGAAGTAAGAGAAAGAGGAAGTCTTAGAACAACTTCGAGTTGCACGGTACTGTGTAACCACCTATGAGAATGAGAAAGATGAGTTTTGGGAAATGCTCGAGGGAGATAAAGAAAAGATATAGAGAGAAAAGGACTAGCTACTGACAGAGTAGATTGCGATCAAAGAAGTGATGAATAAATAACTTCGCTATTTGCCAATCTTAACACAGGAGGAACATGAATCAGTCGAGGTTCAATAGGTGAAGCCCACTGAGACCATCCAATAATGTCAAGCGAGGATAATGGAGTTGGAGATCCAAGCAATATCGATCACTCCACATGAGGTGCATGATCAGAGGTAGGAAGCCGCTAAGAACGTAGTTGGAAGGATCAAATCCCTTGCCTCAGAATGAAAACAATTGAGTGATAGAAGCACGCAGACTTATGAAAACCTCACAAAATATCAAGAGATAAGGAAACTGGAAGCGCAGTTACAGAAGGCACAACAATAGGCACTGTCAGTACAGGCGTAGATGAAGCTACTCACTGCGGTATAAAGAATGAAGATATCTTAGGAACAACATGTGGTACAAAAACATATTACTTCCATCCAGGGCAGAGTAATGGAAGTCACACAGAAGCTGCAACCTGTGCAGGATGAAGCCTGCAAGGTGTTCAAAGAAATTGAGGGACAAGTCTCACAACTCCACCAAATGGTTGCAACAGTGGAACAATGCCTGGAAGGGCCTGTTACAGAGAATATGATCCAAGAACTTGTTGAGCAGGAGGCTTAGGCGAAGAAACAAGTCAAGGCCGCTCGAGTGAAGCTCAAGGCCTTTGAAGCAACATTGCTCAGACCTGAGTGACTTGAGACGAGTCCCATGTGAGTTTTGGAGGCCTGTTGGCCCTCGACCAAGTTTTGAGGAAATCTTGGTTAGGCTTGACCACTTTTTGGACTTCGACGCAGTGATCGAGGAAGGAGCGCCCAGGTGCAACTAAGATCGTGGATCTCACTTGTTTTGTGGGATTTGTGGACCCAACAAGGGGTTCCTTAGGGTTTTTATAATGGGTTATGGGATGTCGGCCCATGGGTTTACCCATGATTAGGCCTTTTTGTAATGAATTGTAAAAGTATAAATAAGTAAGATTATAAGGTAGAAGTAGCTAGGAAATGTAAGACACTTAGAGAGCAAAGTCTAAGTAGATAAGTGCAAGTAGTTTTGGGTTTCTTAGTGCAAAAAAATGTGTATGTAAGGCTCTGTGCATGATAAATGAGTTGGCTCTATGAATTGACCTAATTTTGGGAAGGAGGATTTGGTTCTCGGTGCACAGATCTCCTGTCCTCTATGAATCTTGGTTCTGTGGCTTAGTGTACAGTAGCGGATGAATGCAAGATATTGAAGAGTAATAAAGAAGATGAAGCAGTCGATGGACATAGCCCTACACTGAGGTGAACCATGTATATCTTGTGTATTCTGGTTGCTTTGTGTTGTGTTGTTTACATTATGATCTTCTTTTCTTATTATGTATGTTAGATAGATCTATTGATGCTTAGTGTTTCTCATGTGGTAAGGATGACTGAATGTTAGATCTAACTCTGTGTTGTGTGCTAATTGGTTGAAGTGCTTAATMTTTATTGTTACTGTGCCAATATATCATAGGGTTGTTCTACAATTTTAATGAATCTAATTCATATCATCTTCTAAGTGTTATTAAAGTACTTTGTGAAGTGTTATAATCACATATTTGTGTCCTAGCTTGGTTACAGACACCTGAMTCCCATAACCCCCCCYGATTCTACCTCAGGTGAGACTTCACCTGCTTCGTAGGTGTTGCCGAAAGGGTCGGTAGTTAGGGTTTTGTTGGTGCGTTGTTGAAGTGTTGAACCCAGGTCTGCCCCTGTGCCAACATGCGCTCCCCCTCCTCAGGTTCCTATGGTTCTTATAGTTGGATTGTTTTGGTTACAATGGTAGAAATGGGCTCCACATCAATGATATGTTTCATTTTATTGTGTTTTGAATCAGATTCCGAGTCGAGGTTTGAATTTTTTTCTTTGAGCTCGAACACTAATGACTATTTCGAGCGACATTCATCAGTGTTGTAACAGGGGATTTTGTGGAACTCACACCACTTTCCAATGTCTTTCTTCATCCTCCTGTTACCCTTATTTTCCTGCGGCTTGGACTGGTTACCTTTAGGTTTCATGTTATGTGAGTTAGGATCACCTTTCCCATAATTTTTTTGTTTCATATTTACAAAACATAACTTCCCACTTATTTCGCTACTTAAATGTTTACTCGATGTTTGACAGTGTATCGATAAGTGACTCCTAGTGAAAATATGTCCAAGAAATCCTTCTTTGTTTGGATGTACCTATGTAGACCCCCACGATTTTTTAGAACCAGATGTCGATCGGATTATTTGATATCCATCTTGTTGCGCAAGGTGTTGGGCCATGGAATTGTCATCCTTTTTACATTCTCTTTCCCTATTATTATTCCCTTCTTGCTTACCCACAACCTTGTATTAATCCATGTTAATGATTATATGCGGGATTTAGAACCAATGTGTTTTTCATTGCATTTCTTTAGTATTTCATATGAATTATGGTTAAATATTAGAGAAACAACATATATTGCATTTATCTTTGAAAGATGGTTGAGTTTGTTGATTGTTGCAGAAAAAGTTGTTGCTTTTTGATACTTATGCCATAAGTGATGATCCATGATGTGGGTACTTGATATTTCTTGTATGAGGCTTTATTGAGTTGAAATATGTTCATCCTCAAAATATTTCAACAAACCAGATCGTACTTTTTGAGAAATTAATTTTTTACGATTTGTTGCTACTCTTGTTTGTCATTACTCGTGCAGTAACAACATCACTGAAACTCCATGTACGGATTTGCAAATCCACAAAAATCCATTTTCAACCATCAATATCTGTCATGGATTTGGATCATAAAAAACCATTTTGGATATGGAAAGAGTATTAGAATCATTGGTAAGATTAGTTTGATTAGTTTTGAAAAGATCTTGGAGTTATTTATTATTTGCTAATTGTTAGCAAAATATCTTGGAGTTATTAATTAATTGCTAATTATTAGTTGGAAACTAATTATCATTTAGGAAATCGGTGTAACCATTATGGATTTATTAAATCCATAAGTGGGTTTATTTAGATATTTGTTATTTCCAGTTTCCATTGAATTTATGTAAAAAAGAGAGCACTCTCTCCATTTTTTTTTGGGGGGGGGGGG
>SNQJ01S0003779.1:66532-96767 GCA_010110895.2 Picea sitchensis | reverse complement strand
TGGTGAAAGGATCTCTAACAATGGAGAGGGAAGTCATTCTTGCACCATCATGAAAAGACACCCTCACTTGTACACCAAGACATATAGACCCACCATGCCACAATTTTTGGGTAATGATGCAACAGGACAAGTGGTGTAGGAAAAGCAGGATGAATCCTTTGGGGAATACATGGAGGAGTATAGAAGATCGGGGGATGATTTTCAGTCAACTTTGTCTTTTGTTGATTTCTGCAACCTTAAATGTAGAAATCGTCCTAGAGGGGCGGTAAAGGAAATGACACAAAACTTCGAGCTGCAACATCACTTGGGAAAGTCACCATTCTAAAATTTGATGGGTCCTCAAAATTCTCAGCTAGATCTTGGGTACAGAAGCTAGATACATATTTCCATCGCAATCAGATGACAGAGGAAGATGCCATTAAATTAGATACATTACATTTATATGGTGAGGCCCATGAGTGGTTGTATCATGGGTTAGTGAATCAGAGGCTCATTGATCGATTTGGCAAGAAAGACCCAGAACTTCATTTCAGAGAGATGGAACAACTCAAGAAGACATGTAGCCTATAGTATTTCATATCATAGTTCCAGAGGTTGGAATTGATGGTCAACGACATATCATAGGAACAGATGGTGATGTTATTTGTTGAGGTGTTATATGAGCCCTTGCGTGGTTGGGTCAATGATTATAATCTTGTAACCCTACATGATGTAGTCAATAGGGCTAGGGACATGCATGATGTTGTTCCTAAGAACATGTTTCCTCCTAAACTAACCTTCCCCCAGAGGAACAAGGAAGACAAACCATTTTAGAAGGATTGGACTGGAAGACCAAAATTGGATGAGGCGACTAGGAAAGAGTTGAGAAGGAAAAAGTTATGTTTTAGTTGTCAGGAGCCTTGGGTACCATGACATAGGTGTTCAGGGAAGGACCAAGGCAACTAGGCCCATTACATTGAGGTTTATTAAGACAATGAAAATGATGAGGATGATGGGAAGGTACATGAACATGAACACTGGGAATTAGGAGAGGAGACATCACAGGTTGGAGCCAAAGGTTCTGTTATGGAATCCATGCCAGGACTCCCTAGGTACCACACATTTAGAGTCATATGGATCCTGCAGGGACATAAGGTTACAATACTCATTGATAGTGGGGAATCCCATAGCTTTATAGATGAATCTTTGGTGGATAGAAGGGAGATCCCGAGGGAGGATTTTGAGGGATTCACAATGATAATACATCGTGGTTATCATATGGAGTGTATTAGATGGATCCCCAAGTTTAAAATAACCATTGGGAATTATAGGTTGACAGATGATTTCTTTATAGTGGATGTGTCAGACACTAATGTGGTGCTCATATTTTAGTGGATATACTCCATTGGGAAATACACTACCAACCAGAGGGCTATGGAGATGGAATTTCAATTCATGCAACTAGATGACGAAAATGTAGTCTTACGGGACATGCACCAATATTCTCCCAAGACAGTGTCATCACATAGTATTGAGGCAGTGATGCGTCGTAGAGAAATAGAGTGGGTAGCTAAGTGCTAAATTTATGACAATGAACCACCATATCATCCTCGAGAACATCTAGTTGACATTCAAGTATTACTTCTTAAACACCAAAAGGTTTTTGGTAACATTCCTCCAGGCGTACCCCAAGATCGAGGATTTGACAACATAATAGAGTTATCAGAAAGGATTCACTCATTCATAACCAATCCTTACCGCCATCCCAATATGTACAAAGATGAGATAGAGAAAACTATTAGGAAATTGTTGAAGATGGGTCACATTCGACCTAGTTCTAGTCCTTTTTCCTCTTCGGTAGTGCAGGTCAAGAAAAAGCATGGTTCCATGAGAATGTGGATTGATTACTGAGCACTTAATAAGAAAAATATTAAGAACATGTATCTGATTCCAAGGATCGATGAACTGATGGATGAGTTGAATAGAGAGAAATATATTTCGAAGATAGATCTTCGTTCTAGGTACCACTAGGTTAGAGTGCGGGAACAAGACATTCACAAGGATGTTTTCTGATGCCATTATGGGAATTATGAGTTCCTATTTATGTCATTTGGGCTAACCAATGCTCTTTCTACATTCCAGTCCTACTTGAATCATGTGTTCAATAAGTAGTTGCAAAAAATGTTGTTAGTCTTCTTTGATGACATTCTCATTTATAGCAAGACTTGGGAGGAACATCTCAGGAATTTGAACGAGGTGTTGGGGATTTTGGAGGATAAAAAAATCTACACAAAAGAGTTTAAATGTTAATTTGGAATGACTTGGATGCTTTAATTGGGGCATGTGATTGGGGAATATGGGGTCCAGGTACACCAAGATAAAATCAAGGAAATTATAGAGTGGCCTACCCCCAAAAATGTGACAGAACTGAAAATATTCCTAGGCCTATGCACTTACTACATGAAATTTGTTAAGGGGTTCTCACAACTGATGACACATCTTACTAATCTCACTAAGAAGGGAGAATTCAGTTGAAAAAATTAGGCTCAGGCGACATTTGAGAAGATGAAAGAAGTAATGAGCTTGTTTCCTATGCTAGTCTTACCATACTTCACTCAACCATTTCTGCTTGAGTGTGATGCTTTAGGAGGGATAGGAGTCGTATTGATGCAAAAAATCATCCCATTTCTTTTGTGAGGCACAAACTTAGGGAGTAATATATTACTCGGTATACAACAAGGATATGTTGGTCATCATGCATGCATTGACCAAGTTTAGATAGTACTTGGTGGGGAACAAGTTTAAGGTGAAGACATATAATCAATATTGAGTTATTGATGACATCATTTATTACAAAGACAAGATATACCTAGTACCATAATCACAACTGAAGGAAAATATCATGCACGCAACACACAGTTCACCATTGGAAGCACACCTTGGGTACTTAAAAACCTATAGGAAGATTCAGGAAAGATTTACATGGAAAGGCATCAAGACGATTGTGTTGAAATTCATGAGAGAATGTAACATCTTCCAACAGAACAAAGAAAATAATACTCATCAGGACATATTACTTCAACCACTTCCCATTCCAGAAAAAAAATGGGAAAGCATCTCTATGGATTTTCATCACAGAGTTTCCCCATGTGCAAGGGAAGGACTATATTTATGTGGTGGTCAAAAGGCTCACAAAGTTTTCACATTTATTTTCCATACCCTCCAAATATTCAGCAACGCAGGTAGCAGAGTTGTTATTTAGAGAGGTATTTCAATTGCACAGGTTACCGAAAACTATTGTCAGTGACAAATATAGTAGGTTCATGGGAGGATTTTGGGAGGAGATATTTAGGTTAGTTACGAAAAAACTGACACATAAGACAAGCTACCATCTTTAGATTGATGGGAAGACTGAGATTTTGAATAAATGACTTGAAGGATATCTGAGGAATTATGTGCCAGGCTAGCAGAAAGACTGGATAAAGTGGTTACACTTGGGCGATCACTTCTACAACACAACTTATCACATGTCGATTAGGATGACACCCTTATGATATTTGTATGGATATGATGCACCCATGTTTGTGGATTCTGTGTTTGGAGACAATAGGGCACCTAAAGTTAAATATTGGATTCAGGAGATCTAGGATATTTTATGAACCCTTAAGGAAAATTTGCATATGGATCAGAATTAACATAAGGTCTATGAAGATAGGAATATGGTGGAACATAGCTTTGAGGTAGGGGACTTGGTGTCCCTATGTCTGCATCCCTATAGGAAGTCATCACTTAAGATGAAGGGGGAAGATAAATTGAAACCCATATTCCATGGACCCTACAAGATTTCGAGGCATATAAGAGAGGTGGAATATGAGCTAGAGATTCTAGATGGATGAAAAATACACAATTTCTTCCATGTTTCATGTCTCAAGAAGGAATTGGGAAAACATATCGCTACCTATATTGAGTTATCACCATTGGATGAAGAAGGGAAGTTGATTATGGTTCCTGAGGACATTTTGGAGATCAAGGAACATAAACTAAGGAATATAACTATCAGAGAGCACCTTGTTAAATGGAAGGATTTTCCTATCGAGGATGCTACATGGGAAGGAGAACAGGTTCACCAACATCCTAGATTGAAATTTTTTGTGGAAAATCAATCTCAGGTGAGGAGGACTGTAATGTCCCCATCTACTTAGGAGTCACAAGGGGAAATTCTGCTAGCCTAATTACGTTCCCATGGGCTAAGGTGGAAAAGTGAACTAGGGAACATAATTCTCTTAGAAGAACTTTATAAAGTCAAAATGGGAAAAAGAGGGGACAACAGTCCTAGGCTAATAAAAATTCACTTAAAAATTATAAAGCGAGAAACCCACTAAAGTGAATTTTATTCAATAAAATAATAAAGGAGAGGGAAAAGAATCAAGTGAGTATTAAAAGGGGAAAATGAGAAGTCTCTCCTCATTCTTTCATTTTTACACTTGAGAAAAAAAAATTGGAGAGATCTTGAGAAGAGAGACTAGCGTTTTTTGAAACCATTCATTTATCTTTGGTTTGGTTGTTGCAACGATACATCCTAGATGAACTTTAATGTAATATATTTTTACATTATTTTTTTAATTTATACATTAATACATTAAATAAATAAATTAGTTATATATATATATATATATTAATTAATTAATTAATGGTTTATTATTTCTCCACCATCCATGTTACAGTCAACTAAAAACAATCACTTTATAAAAATGGTTGATATACATTGATCTGCATCCCATTGAATGCAAAACCCTTCACATCCTCTACACTTTGCAAAAAGTTGGTTGAACCCATTAAATACAAAGCCCTTCATATCCTCTACACTTTGCAAAAAGTTGCTTGGAAATTCAAGGTTATACATTTAAGTTATGATACTTCAAATTCAAGTAACCACGTTCTTTCACCATCTTTGTCTTTAAATTTGATTTTAACCATTTCAATAAAACGTCCCCATTAAAATTATAATTTTCGCTTTATCTTTTTTAGTTTAAAGGGTAGAACGATTATTTTAAAGTTGATTTTTTCTTTTTGTTATCATTTCCCAGCGAAGTATCTTGCAAAACCCTTGAGCTTGAGAGAAGATTTCAATAGCATATTTCCGTAATTTTCATTTTATTTTTTTCTTTTAATTTTACTTGAAATTAGGTGAGGAATGGTTGGATTTGTAGATTTAAGTGGTTAAGTTTGTATAATTGAAATGTTTTAGAGTTTTTTTAATAGATGAAGAATGGTTGGATTTATAGATTTAAGTGATTAAGTTTGTATAATTGAAATGTTCTAGAATTTTTTCAATAGTCTGAATCAGGCTGAATCCATTTATACATTTAGAAATATAATTTAAATAATAAAAAATAGCTATTTTATCCAAATTTACATCATCAAATTTCAACCAAATTCCAACCCTAAAACCAAAAGATAAAACTTTTATGCAACATCAATTTCATCCTTTCATTTGAAAAACATTTTTCAGAAATCTCTGAATTCCTTTGAGAACAGTTCAATCTTTCATTCGAACGAATCTTTTAATAAAACCGCAAAAGCTATCTAGAGGTTTCAACAAACACATATTTGAGAAACCCCTGAAACGGTCGGGCACTTTTCGAACTCATTTCTTTGGAATACTCATGAAATGGTTGCGTTGATTTGCACTTCTGAATTTTTATATCTTCCCAGAAAAATTTCAGGTACTTTTGGAATACTTCTTTTAAAAAAAACTCGGCAAAAGCCTTACCCTCGAAAGCCTTTCCGTAGGTTTCCAAAGATTTTCGAATGACATTTCTCCAAAAAAGTGCCAATATTAATGCGAGTGGACTCTGCACCTATCTTAACTACTAGTTCATTGAGGTTGCGAATTTTTCACACTTCTATCATCTATGCTTATGTCCCTAGAGGATCTAAATATCGCATTGTTGCATTTGCCTCCAGAACTCGATCTTCATCACCTCGATCTACTAGTTGTGAGGCTTCTGCTGATTTCACTATTTTATGAGATGTGACAGGGTGATAATGATTACAGTGTAAGGGAGCACATATCATATGACCAAAAATTGCATTGTGTTCTTATACTTGGAAATAATGGAGTAAGCGCCAGTTACAAGTGTTAGTTCTAAGAGTCAGTTTGTAGTTGAGAGTCTAGTTGTTTGTGGTTTGTATGTAACCTACTCAATAGAGTCTTTTCCTATTTAAGAATGCAATCAGTCTTCATTGAATAATAAAGAAGTGAGTGTAATATCACCGTGTGTTTGTTTCACATATTTTATCTTGGTATCAGAGCCATGGGGAGAGGTTCGTAAATTTATGGAGGTCCGCAGGTCTCTTCTCTTGAAGGGTGCGGCGGCATACAACTGAAACTTTCGTGCATAGGAAGAACCTCACATTTTTGCAGTTGAGTGGTGTATCATAGTGTAGAAGGATTTATTGATTTCCGCACTCAACTAATGCGTGAGATGCGGACTCCACGCACTCTGATAGAAGGTTAGCTACGAAAATGATTGTGTTT
This sequence comes from Picea sitchensis, assembly GCA_010110895.2. Taxonomy (NCBI): domain Eukaryota; kingdom Viridiplantae; phylum Streptophyta; class Pinopsida; order Pinales; family Pinaceae; genus Picea; species Picea sitchensis. The sequence continues at coordinate 90,247 of SNQJ01S0003779.1, read as the reverse complement.
GCGCATGTCAAGTGGATAGCTTGAGGAATGTTCTTGAACTGTGTGGGTTCTTCAGCTGTGTGGGTGATAAGGAGAAGTTGTGATTACTCTTTCCAAGAGCTGGAGAAGGGTCGCGTTAATCCCCGGTGAGCATAAGTTTGTGAGAGCCTCATTTGTTTTCTTTCTTTGAGGAAAGTTGTGTGTTGTGAGAAAGATTTGATGTGGTAAGCAAAGTCTGCATGCGTGAGCTCGTGGAGTAGTTTGAATGCGTGAGTTTTTCATTGGAGTTAGTGTGAGTTTAGTTAAGATTTGGTGCAAATCGTAAGTTTTKTTTTTTTTGAGCATCTAAAAATAAGAGTGCCACAACTTCTCTTATGCATGCAAATAAGAAAAGGGATATATATTAAAATCTAATGTTTTTTTATTAAAGTAAGTTCCTTTTTTAAGTGGATATAGGTGAAAAAGGGAGTTATTYACTTTTTTTWWAAATTAAAGTGGATGTGTGTATTTAAAAACAAAAGAGGATATTTTGTTCCTTAAAAAGTGAATATTTTGAATATTAAGGTGCATGCATGATTTAAAGGTTGATATATGCATGTGAGGTGGTGTTATGATTTAAAGGTGGATGCATGCATGATGTAAGCTAAGAACAGAGGTAGATCTGGATCAGTGGATCCAAAGGCAGAGCGACGGATTGCTCAGCACAGGAGAAAACTCGACAGAAAGTTGCATATCCTTGGTGATTCACTTGGAGAGAGTAAATTGTAGTGATGGTGAATCCGCTAGTAGAGACCTACCTCAATGAAGCCAACAAGTTAGATGGCTCGAACTTCATTAACTGGAAATTCAAGATGCAGATGCTCATGGAAGGCTATGTTGTCTAGAACATTGCAAAGGGAACTGAACTGAAACCTGATGCGACTGTCGGTGCGACAGTAGCAAGGATCCAAGATTGGGAGAAGCGCAAAAACAAGACAAAGGTATTGTTGCACATGTCAGTTAAAGATAGCATAATTCCACATATTAGAGACGCTACAACTTCTACTGCAACATGGACAATGCTTAAAGAATTGTATGAAACTAGCAACACATATCACATTTTGTTCCTGAAACTAAATTGCTAGGCATTAAAATGGATGGAAATGGATCCGTTAGTTCATTTTTGGGTCGTATTAAAGAGGTGAAATACAATCTAGTAAATATAGGGGAAATTGTTTCTAACACTGACTTGGTTACTATTACCTTAAATGGTATGCTAGAAGATTATCATATGTTCATAACAAGTCTCACAGCAAGGGAGAAACCTCCCACGTTTGAAGAACTAACAGGTACTTTACTGCAAAAGGAAGAGAGGCGCGGGAATCTGAAGCCTCGGAATAAATATTTGGCACTATGGTCAAATAAGAGATCTACAAGAGGGAGATAAGGAGAAAGAGGTAGAGGAGGCAGTTCATGGCAGAGAGGTCGTTCATGGCAGAGAGGCAGTTCATTGCAGAGAAGACAATCTCCAAATCAAGGTATGCAATCTGATAGGAATGAGTCAAAGAGTTTTTTTTATTGTGGTCAAATTGGACATATTTTTAAAGACTATCATAAGAATAAGAGAAATGAGGCTAGGAATAAACTGTCATAAGAATAAGAGAAATGAGGCTAGGAATAAACCTAGAACACATTCAGGTCATTATGCAGAAAAATCGTCAAATCATGATCTCAGATTATTTATTGCTAGTGATGATATTGATGAACCCCCAAATTTTAAATCACCGGATCTTAGGTTGTTTGTGTCTAACGCTGCTTTATCTGCTGAAACAGATGATTCTGATGCCTGGTTTGTGGATTCCGGAGCATCAATACATGTGACTTGTAATAAAAATTGGTATGCTAATTTTAAAGAAAAACAAAATGGTGCCAACATATATATTGGAGATGACCGTGCTCATTAGATCAAGGGATATGGAAACATTCCTGTGGCATTGCCGAATGGTACAGTTCCTCACATTCGCAATGTGGTTTGTGTGCCAGGAATAAAGAAAAATTTGATCTTTGTTTCCACCATTACAGATCAGGACTTGAAGGTTGAGTTCTTCAAGAATCATTGCATAGTGAAGGATCTGTTGGACTATTTCAAAACTGTTGCAACGGGAGTTAGCTCAAGAGGCCTATACAAACTTGATGTTACCAACAAATCACATCACGCACTGACTTATACAACTATGCCAACAAATATTCTTGGGCATCAAAGGTATGGCCACATCAATCATCCTGCTTTATTGTTATTACAAAAAATGAATATGGTTGAAGGAATTCCCATGTTAAAGAATGAGAACGTTGTGTGTGATGGATGTGCATTAGGAAAGATGCACAGAGATGAATTTCCCTCTAATCTTGATAAGAAAAAGAGACATGTGTTAGATCTTGTGCATACTGATGTTTGTGGGCCTATGCAGGCTTGGTCTTTAGGAGGTGCATTTTAATTTATGTTATTTATTGATGATCGCATGAGATACACATGGGTTTACTTCCTTAGACGAAAAAGTGATGTTTTCGAGTACTTTAAAGAATTCAAAACCATGGTGGAAACGAAAACAGGAAAATCCATCAAAATCCTCCATTCAGATCAAGGGGGAGAGTATAAATTAGGGGACTTCAACAAATATTGCGAAGATCATGGAATAGTACAGAAGTTTACAGTACCTCACACTCCACATCAGAACATAGTCGCTGAAAGGAAAAACAGAACTCTGGTAGAGTGTGCACACAATATGATGAAAGGTAAGAATCTATCAAATTCATTTTGGGTTGAAGCCATAAATACTACAGTTTATTTAAAGAATAGAAGTCCAACAAAGTGTCTTGATAATGTTACTCCTTTCAAAGCCTTGTATGGTTCCAAACCTGCAGTTCATAATTTGAAATTATTTGGGTGTAAGGATTTTGCTCATATTCCAAAGGAGAATAAGAAGAAATTGGATGTTAAAGCCATTAAATGTATTTTCATTGGGTACTGTTCTGAATTTAAAGCATACAAACTATTTGATCCTGCTACTCACAAAGTATTTCCAAGTAGAGATATACTTTTCCATGAGTAGGAAGCAGGAAATCATGACGACAATAGTCATGAGGAATGGCTAAGACTTCTTGATGAAGGAGTTAAAGAAGAGAAAAAAACAGAAACAACATCCCAGATAGCAGCAACCATCCCTGCGGTGACAGTAGCAATAGAAGCAAGAAGGACTCAGTGATATGGACAATTCAAGCAGTCACAGTTCACCTAGAGGTGAAGACAGATCTTCACAAAGTGGGGAGGAAGATAATCAGTTGACAAGATCTTCACGATAGATTCATCTTCCTGAGAGGTATAAAGACTATACCCTAATGAGTAGCATTTCAAATGTCATAGAACCCATGAGTTTTGATGAAGCTAATGAACATGATGAATGGTGAAATACAATGGAGGAAGAATATGAATCTATAATGAAAAACAATACTTGGGAATTAACTGAATTGCCTAAACATAAGAAGCCCATTGGATGCAAATGGATATACAAACCCCAAGTTTAAATCATATGGTAGTATAGATAAGTATAAGGCTAGACTGGTTGCAAAGGGGTATTCACAAACAAAAGGTATTGATTATGCTGAAACATTTGCACCTGTAGCTAAATTGAATACTATCAGAATGTTAATTTCTTTAGTTGTAAAGTACCATTGGAAGCTACACCAGTTAGATGTTAAATCTGCATTTTTGAATGGTGAGTTAAAGGAAGAGGTTTACCTTACTCAACCTAAAGGTTTTGTGGAACAATGGAAAGAACACTTAGTGTGTAAGTTAAAGAAAGTCTTGTATGGACTAAAACAGGCACCTAGGTCATGGTATGAGAAGATAGACTCTTTCTTTCTTCAACTGGGTTTTATGAGGAGAAAAAGTGATCCAAATTTGTATACCAAATTTGATGAATAGGGGTATATAGTATTGATTTCCTTATATGTTGATGATTTAATAATTACAAGAAATGCAGAGAAATTAATTGATGAAATCAAGGAACAATTGTCGCAGGTATTTGAAATGAAATATCTTGGTGAGTTACATTACTGCCTAGGTCTTGAAGTTTGCAGAAATGCAGGCCAAACTTTTGTTTGCCAAAGTAAGTATATCAAAGAAATACTTAAGATATTTAAATTGGATCAGTGTAAGTCTTCTAGTGTTCCTATGCAACAGAATGTGAAACTTTCTTGTGATGATGGTTCGAAGGAGGTGAATCGCATTGTGTATAGACAGATGGTGAGTATTCTAAATTATCTCACCACAACTAGACCTGATATTGCATATTCTGTGAGTGTGTTAAGTTAGTTTATGGTGAAACCTCATGAAATCCATTGGAATGCAGCAAAGGCGGTACTCAGGTATCTAAAATGAACACTTGATTATGGTATTAAATATATTGATGCATCTAATGTTGAGTTGACAGGTTACTCAGATTCTGATTGGGATGGAAATCTGGATGATCGAAGATCAACCACTAGATATTCATTTGGCATTGGATCCGGGGTTGTTTAATGGAGCAGTACAAAGCAACCTACTGTATCTTTGTCTTCTACTGAAGCGAAATATAAATCCTTGTGTGCAACAACTTGTGAAGTTGTTTGGTTAAGAAAACTTCTTCAAGATGTTGGAGAAGAATGACAGGAACCTACGATGATCAAATGTGATAATCAAAGTTCAATCAATATTGCGAAGAATCCAATTTTTCATTCAAGGACAAAGCATGTTGAAGCTCAGTTTCATTTTGTTAGAGAAAAGTTGTAGTCAAATGAAATAACTCTTATGTATTGTAATACTAGTGAAAATGTTGGTGATATTTTCACTAAGCCTCTTGGAAAGATTAAGTTTGAGTTGTTTAGGGAGATGTTAGGTATAGAAGTCAATTCATTCTCCATTAAGGGGAAGACTTGGAAATAATGGAGTAAGCGCTAGTTACAAGTGTCATTTCTAAGAGTCAGTTCATAGTTGAGAGTCTAGTTTTTTGTGGTTTGCATGTAACCAACTCAGTAGAGTTTTTTCCTATTTAAGAATGTAATCAGTCTTCATTGAATAATAGAGAAGTGAGTGTATCCTCACCGTGTGTTTGTTTTCTCATATTTTATCTCTTATAAGATATAAATGGATGGAGACTATACTATTCAATATACATGTGCAAAACGAATGATGAGAAAAGGGAATCAAATCATTAGGGGCATCAGTCAGTCACCACTAGAGTCATTTCAGTGCTAAATCACCTTCGGAAACCAATAGGAATTGAGACTGGAAATGGGTTTCTGTACACAATAATATCCCATGATGAGAATGCAATCACCGATATAGTGGAGATCTACAATGATGCAAGCGGTACAACTCAACTAATGACTTCAAATAATGACTCTGTATAGTTTGAGTATTTGACATAGAAAATTGATATTTCTTGCACACTTTTTTTTTCTTTGGTATGTAAACAATACTTAGACAATAGACTAGACTTCATACAGAGGTTAATTGGGTCTATTTCTTATGGTTGTGGAATGGAGTGTTATTTTTCCTATCTGTATTATTTTGAAAAATCTAGAGTTTATTATGAGAAGTAGGTTGTTACTTGGAAAAAAAATAGACTTCCTACAATTCTTAACCATAATGAAGATTGTTTATGTCCAGACTGGAAGATTAGGAAAAACGAATTGAACTATAAATTTTTTGGACAAGCAATCAATTTCCTTCCTTTCAGTGTCGGGAGAATAGTGGGGTGAATGATTGAATGGGACTGACTCAACCCACTCATAAAACCAATTCATTAGGCCAATGCCTCACTTATTAGGTCAGTAGAAGAGACCCATCCAGTAGAACCCGTCTTTCCATCTGTTAGAAGAGGATATATCAGTCAGTTAGTATTTATAACGACTCCTTAGCAGTAATTAAGGTTATCTCCCATGGTGGTTCCCTTTGATAGTTTCTCTAGAGTTTCACCCAAACTCAATTTTGGCTTGAAGGAACTCAATCATTTCATGCAGTGAACATGATTCCTTCCGATAAGGTGACAACAGAAGGAAGCTTATATAGGTGAGGTGAGCCTCTATTCTAAGTTCATGAGTGTTCCTGTGTGTGATGTCTGGAATCATAAGTAATGAGAGAGCTATGATTCAAGCTAATAGTAGAGGTAAGCCTTCCTTTGTCTCAGTGATTGGGTAAGTAAGGAGGTAAATAAGTGGTAAATCTCGATTGAATTAATTAAGACCTTGTTTACGAGAAAAGAAGGGGATTGTAACACGCCAGTTGACAGTAGAATTTTTCTATTTGAATTCAAATTTGAAAGGGACAGGGAAAATCTCGGTAGAGTGTTATTTAACATGCCTTGATCTTGAATGATGAATCATTTGTTGATATGATTTTAGGTTGTCAATTGGGAAAGAAGTGCTCTTGAAGTAAAGTAAAAGATTCCTCCAGTTAGTTATACGAGTCAGAATAACCCAGATTGTAAATATATATTATCAAATACTTCCTCAAATTTTTTGTTGAAAAATAGAGAGAAAAGATAAATAGTAAAATGAGACAAATTTGGAAAAGTAAATTTCATGAAAATATTTAATTGGATCAAAGCCCTCTTAAAAAATGAAAAAAAATGTAAAAGAAACCAAAGACTCTAGAAGAAGGTATTCAAAGTGAAAGAAAGTTGAAAATCCAAAAACCTCTTTATACACAACAAAAATTCCAAGCTAAAAGGATTTTAAGGCAACATCCATTCACAAGATGACAATTTATCACTATTGTAATAATATCTTATCCATACTTTGTCCCCAAATTTTTTTGTTGAAGTCAACATCCATTCACAAGAAAGAAATTTATCATTATTGTAAATATATCTTATCAATACTCTGTCCCCAATTTTTTTTTGTTAAAAAGTCAAGTGAAAAGATAAATAGTAAAATGGGACAAATTTGGAAAATACTCTGTCCCCAATTTTTTTTTGTTAAAAAGTCAAGTGAAAAGATAAATAGTAAAATGGGACAAATTTGGAAAAGTAAACTTTAGGAGAATATTTAATTTGAACAAAGCCCTCTTAGAAAATGAGAAAATTGTAAAATAAACTAAGACTCTAGAAGAAGGTATTCAAAAGTGAGAGAAAATTGGTTAAGAAAATTGTAAAAGAAATGAGAGACTCTAGAAGGTATTGAAAAGTGAGAAAAAGTTGGAAAGCCCAGAGCCACCAACCTCTTTTTAAAATAGAATTTATAGATTCTAAGGAAACACGAAAACTTCTTAAATTGAAATTGCATTGTCACATGGTAAAGGGAAAAGGTAGGGTTAGTAATAAAAAAAATTAGAAATTTGATTTTTCCCCAAGATAAGGGGATTTTTCCCTTCACATTGTAAACTTTCTTTTAGTGAATCATGAGGCCAAATTTTGCTATAGATTTCTAGTTCTATTGTGATATTGGTATGAACTTGTTTTCTCTTGTTTCTATTTCAATAACATGAACATGGAGTTGTAGATTTCAGTTTAATTGAAGACTTACCTTAGTTTACTAATTAGTCTTTTAAAGATTCATGTGGTCAATTATTCAGTAAACTCATTCTTGTTTGTCGCTTGCACTTATATTTGTGAGTTATATGAATTTTTAAGAATCTTATTAGATTCCCTAAGATAGGTTATATTATATTAGTTTAAGATCATCTTAATTTCATGTACATTTCTTATAGTGCCTACAAATTAAAATAATTTGAGAAATCATTACAAGGGCTTTAACAAGGGCCAACAATAAAACACATAACATAAATATTTACAACAATAACCATTAATTAAAGTAAATCCCAAATGATATTTGATATAGACTTTCCACATTGAGTCTCCGGGAAATGGGTGAGAGCGGCGCCCTAAGGAAACCCTAATCCCTTCGTGGTGTAGATTGTCATCGATCAGATGCAGAAACCCCACGTGGAGACTCGTCAGCAATAATCATGACCATTCGTCCCCCACTGATACGCCGAAATGGGCGCAGAAGAGGGGGGGGGAACCCCCCTCATATCGTAATGTCGCGACCAATGACTGATCAGGCACCAGAGCAAAGCGCCCCACTTTCAAGATGCCACTGCAGGTATGCGAGCAGCTCTTGGCCAGGGAACAAGGCCTCAGAAAGGAAATAGAGACAAAATTCGGAACGTCCCAACCAAAGCCACCCCGGGGATGGGAGCTGGGCAAATTCATTCCACAAATGGAGAAACCGTCGTGATACCTTATCAGCTCAACTAGGGTAGGAGAGCACACACAATTCATGAGAGAGCATGCCCTTATCGGCAAGTTCTTGGGACTCTGGCTAGCAGAGAGGGACCTCAACAAATGGATCAAGCACTGGTGGAATCCCAAAGGGGACTATGAGGTCCAACTCAGATCCAAAGGCTTCTTTACAATCATTCTATACAATCTAGAGGACAAGGACAGGATATTTGAAAATGGGCCATACTTCTACAACTCAGCATGGTTGTTCTTACGCTTCTAGACTAAAAGATTTAGCCCGGATAAAGAAGACTTCACCATGTCCCCTGTATGGATACGCCTATACTCCTTGCCGCAAGAGTTCTGGCTGGAGGAGATTCTAATGGGCATAGGGAACACCCTAGGGCAATATGTCAAATCTTCAGAGGCCACAAGACAGTGAAAATATACCTCATACGCCAGGATCTATGTCTACATGAAAATATCCAAGGCACTCCCTGGAACGGTGACCCTTGAATACCAGGATGAGGACTGGCAACAAACTCTGGACTACGAGCACATTCCCTTTAGATGCAGGAGATGCCATGAGCACAACCACCTCTATCGAGACTTCCCTCTTATCAAACAAGCCACCAAAGAAAATTATAACGCACAGAAGGATGGATTCACCACGATCGCATCAAAATAGAGAAACCCACCAAGGAAGCATATCTCGGACTCCAGAGAAAAAATCGCAACCAAAAACTCTTATGATATTCTGAATCAGTTGCCAGAAGATGAAGAAATTCAGGACCCACACAAGGATTCGCAACAGCCTCAAAAAGATGGCCCAAATCCTACCCCCTCTCCCCAAGGCTATGAAACCTACACAGAAGAAAGAGGAGACGGGGATGGGGACACCCCAATGCTATTGGATGACATAGATCTAGTAGGACTAGATCTAGAAAAGATCGAGGAAGCCCTTAATCAAAAGGACCTGCAGACCCTCCCTAAAGAACAATTACGCAAGGTACATAAAGTATTTATCAATTCCTCAACAGGATCCACAACACGACTGGGTATAGCAACGGACTCGAACTCTAGCTCGAAGAGAGTCCTTCGAGAGAATAAACGAAGAGGGCGAAAAACCACGCACCAACTAATCAAGGAAGCGGGCAACCTCATGATAAATTCAAGTCAGATTCACAAGCTTTCGGAGGGATACCTCCACACAACACCTCCCTCTTAATGATGAAGATTATCACCTGGAACATTAGAGGACTCAATGGTAGGTCCAAGCAAAGGATCCTCCGGGACTGTATCAAGGTAGAAAATCCAGATATTCTACTGTTACAGGAAACCAAATGTGGGGGAGCAGAGGCTGAAACCATATTTCAGCGCATATGGCGAGAATGCAATTCCATAACAACAAACTCCATAGGAGCCTCAAGCAACCTTGCTATCTTATGGAACCTGTCCAACATCATTATCAACAAACCCTTTTCAACGATAGGCACAATAACGACTCACTTTGAGGTCAACGACTCGAATCAGGAAGGCGCCATCACTAATGTCTATGGGTCTCACAAGCACCAGGACAAAGACAAATTTATGGAGCGGCTTGAACTAATCAAGACCCTGGAAACAACTCAAAACTAGATCTTAGGAGGCGACTTCAACATGATCTTGACGCTGGAGGAGAAAACAAGAGGCTCCAAAAAATTAGAGCAAGATAGTGGTAAATTTAAAACTCTCATTGATCATCTAAAATTAGTAGATATAGAAAATAGCAATGGTACCTTCACCTGGTCCAATCATAGATCGGGTAATCAACACATTGCATGTCGACTGGATCGCTTCCTGGTCATCGAGGAAATAATGGAAACATGCTCTTATATGGAAAGCCTCATTCTACCAAAAGCAGGCTCAGACCACTGGCCTCTTGCTCTACAGCTAGACACAGGAGAGATCCCCAAGTATAAGCCTTTTCGCTTCGAGAAATTTTGGCTATCGCATCCGGATTTTTAATAGCTAGCCAAATCCTGGTGGGTGCAGGTGGAAATAGACCATGGTTCCAACATGTATAAATTCCAGTAGCGCCTTAAGAACTTCAAGCAGATGGTGAAACAATGGAACAAAAAAATCTTTGGAAATATATTTCAAAACATACGGAGCATAGAAAGCAGGCTGGTGGAGATCCAAAAAACATTCATTTCCGGATCCAGAACCACCTAATTAATGAGAGAGGAGGAGCAGCTCCAGGAACAACTAGAAGAGAGAAGGAAGCAAGAGGAAATCCTATGGAAGAAAAAATCCATAGTGAAATGGCTCAAGGAAGGGGAAAAGAATACAAAATTCTTTCATAGAGCTATGATACACAGATGACACATCAACAGGATCACTCACTTGGAGGACAGTCAGGGAAACACAGTCAGGGAACACTCCAAAATTGAGGTTGAGTTGCTCAATTACTACCAATACCTTCTAACATAACCTAAGGAGGACATAACGGAAGCCATACGCAGAGTCACCGGACACATACCTTCACTGGTAGCTACCGAGCAAAATGCAGCTTTAACTTGGCCCATCACCCAAGATGAAGTGGATCAAGCAGTAAAAACCATTCCTCTCGGAAAATCCCCTGGCCCGGATGGATTCACAACGGATTTCTTCCACCATTGCTGGGACCTGGTCAGAAAAGAAATGTGGGAAGTGGTAGAGGAATCAAGATCTTCAGGCCTAGTCCTACCAGCTCTCAATGCCACCTTTCTTACCCTCATTCCGAAAGAAGAAAAAGTCACAAACCCTAAACAGTTCAGACCCATAGCCCTGTGCAATGTCATCTACAAAATAATAACGAAGGTAATAGCCAATCGACTCAAACCCAATCTGCCACTTGTCATTTCCAAGGAACAGGTAGGGTACGTAGAAGGAAGACAAATCATGGATAGCATCATCTTAGCTCACAAGATCATCCACTCCCTCAAGACTTCAAGACTTCTAGGTATGCTAATCAAACTCAATCTTTCAAAATCTTTCGATCGAGCCAGTTGGCAATATCTTAGAGTTGTCTTAGATTCTTTTGGTTTCGATCAGGGTTGGGTAAATTGGGTCCTAAATCTCACCTCCTCATCCTTCTTCTCCATTCTGGTAAATGGTGTCCCATCCCAACCTTTCTCACCATCCAGAGGCATCAGATAGGGGGACCCCCTCTCCCCCTTCCTGTTTGTACTTCTGGCAGAAGGCCTGGGAAGGTACATCAAGGCATCAGTCGCTGATGGCTCCCTCAAAGGCCTGCCTTTACACAATATTCAGCCAACACCCTCTCATAGCCAATTTGTTGATGACACCCTCCTTATGAACTCACCCATGGTCAAGGAAGCCAACAAGCTCAACTGCATCCTCTCTGACTTCACTAAATCCTCAGGCATGCCACTCAACTTGGAAAAATCCAAACTCTACTTCTTTAATACTCCATCTTCTGTCCAACTTCATATTTCCAGACTTCTTGGGATACCCAGGGACTTCCTTCCATCCAACTATCTCGGCGTTCCTCTCATGGGAGCGACTGTCAGATTCATCTACTGGGACAGCCTTCTCCTTTCCATTTCCAATAAGATAAGCAATTGGACCTTTAGACCCCTCAATATTTCTTCTCGGCTGGTACTCCTCAAGTCCGTTTTGCAAGCCCTACCCACCTATCTCTTCACCGCTCTGGCTGCTCCCAAACAAGTTATCAGAGCCATCAGAAACCTTCAGCGAAACTTTCTCTGGCATGATCACCAACCCAACAAGAAATGGGCTCTAGTCAACTGGGACAGACTCTGCAGGCCAAAAATCCAAGGAGGACTGGGACCCTGGGATCCAGGGAAACTCAATCAAGTAATGGGAGCCAAAATCTGGTGGCGATGGCTAAAAACTCCAACAGCCGCCTGGGCACAACTGTGGAAAGAAAAGTATGCCCCCCTCACACTAGAGGACCAACTAATCTGACATAACAACCGAATACATGGCTCCAACATATGGAATACAGCTTGGAAAAATCACACACTGGTTCAGAATCATGCCTTCTGGGAGGTACGAGATGGAGAAAGTGCCATGTTCTGACAAGACTCATGGCAGCAACTCAAACCCTTGTACGAAATGGAGGAGATTTCCAATATTAAAAGAGCTCTCCATTAGCGCACCTCCCTAAGGGTTAAGGACCTCTGGAAACCCCAAGAACAACAACACCTGTGGCGCCAATGGAATATCTCGAATCAAGAGCTCGAAATCCCAGAAAATCTCAATCTGCAGCGTTGGCAATTTCAAGCTAAACGCTGGAAAATACCCAAACGAGAGGGACCGAACATCCTGAGGTGGGGATACTCCACAGCTGGCACCTTCACAATCAAAGAAGCTTACTTTCTGCAGGGAAATCACCAGGGTCAAAACAAGGAGCCCATTTGGAGCAAAGTCTGGAACCCCGCTCTTTGGCCTAAGGTTTCCACCTTCTTGTGGCTAGTGGTGCACAAGAGAGCCTTAACTTGGGACAATCTAAGGAAAAGAGGCTTCATTGGACCATCCCTCTGCATTATCTACTATCAACAGGAGGAAACTAAAGAACATATCTTTAATGGATGTCACTACAGCCAACAAATCTGGGACCAAGGAGCGCAAATAATGCGCAAATCCAACCAAATCCGGAGTAGCATCAATGACACAATAGAGAATTGGGACCGTAGTACCTATGACAACCCTCTACTGAATCTCATCTGGAATATTTTTTCAGTATTTATTCTCTGGCAAATTTGGAAGGAACGGAATAAGAGAATATTCCACTCCCAACCATCCCTGCTAGAAGCCACATGGGAGAAAATCAGCGCACTAATCAAGGAAACAATCAGGAGTAAATCTTGGATAGAAGAGGACTTTAAATGCAACCCAGAGGAACAATGCATTCTTAAAAAATGGCAGCCCTTTCTAATCAATCAACCGGGACCAAGGAACCACAAGCGTCAACAAACTAGTCCAACCAGCTGGTCTCCCCCTCCAGCACATTTCATCAAAATAAATTTTGATGGAGCCTCCAAAGGCAACCCAGGAACAGTAGGATATGGGGCAGTTCTCAAAAATTCCAGCGGAAAAATCCTTGGTCTAGATGCAAGATTCCTAGGGGACACAACCAACAATGTAGCAGAGCTAACAGGACTACTGCGGGGTCTCCAAACAACCATGGACAAAGGCTACCAAAGGATTGTCTTGGAGGGGGACTCACAAGTCATCATCAAGCTAACCACCAAGATTCTCCATGGATGCAACCCTGCAAAAATCTCACCAAATTGGAGACTCTCTGGTTTGCTAGAAGACTTTAGCCACCTCCTCCAACCCCATCTCAGCATCATTCCCTCCCACGTGAAACAAGATGAAAACAAGGTAGCGGACTACCTAGCAAACGAAGCAGTCGAAATGGGAGTCAAACACTTCTGCTGGGAAGCCCACATCTCAGCAGATTCAGACATCTCCACTCGATGCCAAACCTTAGCCACTAGAGACCTTCAACCCCCGGATGGGGTGCCATGTTGCGTGATGGATCCACGCAAGATCAGGTCGGGATGCGGTATTAATGCATCTATCGGCCACCATCCCCTCAGCCTTTAACATTCCATGGACCAGCCCAGCCACATTCATGCGATGAGCCGCTTCGTGCAAGGGAACATTACTAGACATCAGCGCACTCAACAACAAGTTTTAATGGCTATGGAGGTCACGCTAGCCCTCCTCCTTTTCACCTAAATCTACAAAGCAGAATGACATTCGCCCTTCACAACATCCACTCCACTGGAACAACAACATCTTAGCAGCATTTCATCCACTCCACTGAAACAACAGTAGTACTCTGTGGCCCCATCAGAGCTCTGGAGTAGAGCAGCCCATTTGAAAGGAACCGTGGTCATCTACGGGATCCCCACCATGCCTAGAGTAAGAGGGAGGCTGTGTAGGGGAGCCGCCTGGTACACAGCTGAATCTCGACACCAGATACATAAGAAATTTGAGCAGGCGATAGGAATGGCAGCCATCCGAAGGCACACAAAACCACGAATGCCTCCAATGGCGTACGTGGAAGAAATTACCTCGGAGGATGACTTGTAGAGATTCCCTGAGCACACTCTGTTCACAGTGCCGGATAATTGGAATCCACCTTCAGATTTTGGTTCAGACAACAAGCCTCCGCCTGCGAGCATTTCGCTTGGTCCCAGAGCCACCAGCCTAGAGGAGCATTACACCACCTGCTATATAGAAGAGGAGATTCCACCTGGCTCACCCATGGAGGTAGCGCTAAAATCCCACAACCAACAGGTGCATACACATTACGACGCAACAGAGACCATTCCCCCAGCATCCATCAATAGCTACGGGCAGGAGCAACCACTCTTCACTGATTCAGGGTACCTCACTTTGATTTTCGAGCTGAGGAGTTTGTTAGATGACTAGGTCTTTCGCCTCGCCCGAATTGACCAAAGACTCGACCTACTCTTCGCAGCTCACTCAAGAACTCTTCCAAATCAGCAATGCCCAATGTGTGCACAGGCTTACGTGCTTCCAACAGGGTGGCGACAACACGAGGATGAGGAAAAGCGCGCAGGCTAAAAGGTTCAATGATGTTCGTGGTTAGAAATTGCTTTTTCTGTTTTGAATTAGGCTTCGGTCTAGTTAGTTCTTAGTTTTCTTATAGCCAGTGCATGGCATACAGTTTAAACTTCATGAGTGATGGTCCTGGTTTCCTTCGGGCAGGACGACATGCTGTTAATTTTGTTAGATGGGAAACACATGGAAAGGGATGCCCAGCTATCTCGTTTTCCTGTTTAGGCGGGACAGCTGGCATCGCAAACAATTATTGTATTTTTCTTATGCTAATATAACAGGTCCCATCCTTTTTTACTTAAAAAAAAAAATTAAAGTAAATCCCAACAAATAACACATCATTTATAGGTAAATTTAAACCAATGTAGGTGTTAAAAATAGGGAGAAAGTTAGGGAGACTTAGTACCTAGAAATAGAAAATGGAAACTTGACTTATAGAACATTAGTAGAATATTAGAATCCATCAAATCCAAGAAAGAAACAACAACTACATAGCAATGGGAAACTAAGAATTGGAGGAAAATTCTTGTCCCAACCTACCTTTTAGTATGAAACTAACATCCCTTAAGCCATTAATCAATAAAATTATGCCAATCTTCCTTCGTCCCTCTCAATATTAGTAACATATTAGAGTCCACCAACTCCAAGCAAGCAACACCAACTCCATAGCAATGAGAAACTAAGAATTGGAGGAAAACTCTTGTCCCAACCTACCTCTTACTAGGTCAAAACCCATTAAAAAATAGTTTGAATATCCTTCTAATCAACATAATTCTTCTTCAACTTTCACAACCCCCTCCAACTAACAAACAATCCAACAATAGATCCCCTTAAGAGCACCATTCGTCACCTTAAAACATTTTTCTTCCAATTGCATGGATGACTCCACTTGCCATCCATGCAAAGATGCATGCACCAACCCCCCTTTTGTTTAATTAGTTAAGATTAAATAGTTAGTGCATCTATTATTGGTTTTCCTATTTTATAATAACTTAATTATTTTAATATACACCTTATAATATATGTACATGTATCTAGGTATCTCCCTCATAGAAACTTTGTTTGGAAGTTGCATTGTATTTTACTTGTTCTTATGCAAGGTACTATATGACATGCACAACCATCACACAATATGCACCTAAAATAACTAGTACTATTGTGTGGGTGAGAGAAAATAACTAGTACTATTGTGTGGGTGAGAGATTTACTCATGTGACAAATCATGGTAACTGTTAGAAAGTAATGGATGTTTGTTTAACCATAGACAATATATAATATCAATACCCAACCATAGTTGAAGCCACCCCTCAAGCAACCCTCGAGCACTTTAACTTTGACAGAGAATCACTTTTTGGAAGCAAGCTAATAGCCAACCAAGGCTAATCAGAAGATAACCAATACCGACAAGAAATTCCAACCATAACCAACCGTGAAAGTCCAAGCCTAAACCAGGAAACCAGATTGTGGCAGCTGCCGGCTACAACTTCTCCCCAAACTTGAACACTAGCCCAGTTCCTGCAGTGCACACTTCTTCCCAACTGAAATTATGAGTAGTGTGTACAAAATGAGGTATGGCTACTTGTATGTATACAGTTTCCTGAGCTGTCTGGGCCATTTTCTCATTATAGAGACTAAATACTTAATATTAATTATTTCCTTGAGCCGACTTATCTTCTAGGGTTATCCTCAATGCTTTAGGGTTACTTCTTGCTTCCCATTATATTCTATTCTCATCAGGGTTACACGTGGAGGTAAATACCTCCCACAACTACCATAATATCAACACTCCCTCCTAGATAGGGAGGTATTGAAGGAAATGGTCTTGAGAACAAACATACCATTCAACCGGTAGCATCATAATAGTCGTATGACTATCTCATGATTAGATCATGAGCACCATCATCACTATCAGTTTCATCTAACAACATCAACTGCATCATCTCTCGAAACCATACTCCATCTGAGTAATCAAACATGGTGTTGAATAAGTCACTCACTCTAAGGAGTGATACAAAAACCATTCTTCTAATTCGAGCATATGGCCTAGAAGAATAAATGTCCTCGACCATTTTCCATCTGGAGAATCTCTGTCCATCAATACACTAATCATCCATCTAGTTGATAATCATTTTCAACACTACTGATAGTCTACAAGGAAATCAGAACAACGTCATTCAATAGAACACAACTATGTCTATCCATAGTAGTACACAACTACAATCTAGTGGTACACTGCCACACCAAGTAGCACGCAACTACTTAATCAGTGACACATAGTCACAATGAATGGAACACATCCACCACAGTAGCACACATCTACTATCTAGAGACATATAGTCTCCATAACAATCATATTATTTGATATCAAGCTGCATAAAAGAACAACATCATGATATAAACTAGATCATCTGAGCCATTCTTCCACTCACATCTGTGAGATCTGGAAGAGCATATTCCCTCAGAAGCTAAAACATCAGTCATGAGATACTGGACTATTCTTCTCAAGCATAGAAGAATAACTGTCATGATTTCTAATCCTGGACCATTCACCTATCTAGGGCATTCCTCCGGCACTAAACAAAGCACAACCTGGAGAAAATTAGTTTTCCTTAGGGAATGCCTTTCCTTGATTGATGAACCTAGACCATTCACCTATATGGGCCATTCCTCCAGCACTAAACAAAGTGAGGTGTAATGTTCTTGACTTGGATAGTCTAGGAAACGTTGCTAATGTGTGTGTAGGATCAAAGGTTTATAGCATATAAATGATCATACAAATAATAAACGTGACAAAGGACTGCAAATTTTGTATTATGATATATTTTTGGATTACAAAATGGTCGAATGCGGCTGAATAACTGACAATACTCGACTAGATCAACATACAAAGGATCTTAGCCGGAATATAAATAAGCAACTGCGGCTGAATAAAATAACAACACTTGGCTAGATCAAAAGACAAAAGGATCTTAGATGGAATACAAATAAGAAACTAAAAGATAATACCCGAAATATGGGAGCACTGTAGAATCAATGAAGAATGATGGAAGACCTGGATGATCTTCTTGGTGACTAGGGTGTGCCTTTCAACACCGAAATCAACCAACTGGTGTCTTCCTCTTGGAATACACTGAACTATCTCTCCTGAGATGCGCCTCTTCTCCTCAATGACAAGTCATAATCTGCATAATGATGAATTAGGTCATTGACCCTTCTTTTATAGCTTTCCAAAACCCTAAATCATGTTGAAACCCTAATTCACTGTTGACTTCTATTTTTAGCTCATAATGGCTTAAAAGCATTGTTAACCCTTGTTAGGTCAATGTCACTTTCCGAATATAACACCTGTGACTAGAGTGACCTCTAGTAACCCTGTTTACCCCTCTTTGGCCCTGGCTATAGTCTAACGGGGTGGTTTAGACCATTAAGCCTCCTTTTCTGGAGATCCTATTTGGAAAGGGACATTACAGTCCTCCCTTCCCGAAATTGCTTGTCCTCAAGCAATACCAGTCCAGGGTGTTGCAACACCTGCTCGCTCTCCCAAGTAGCATCCTATACTGGAAGCCCTCTCCATCTTATCAAACACTCTTTGATGACCCTGCTCCTTAGTTTCCCCTCCCAGAACTCCAAAACCTCCTCCGAAACTAACTCCAACTGTCCATCTTCATCCAACGACGAAATCTCCTCTGATGTGTTAATGAATTGTCCCACTGCCGTTTTGAGGCAAGACACGTGGAACACGTTATGAATCTTGCTCCCCTCTGGAAGCTCTAGCTCGTAAGCAACCTCACCTACTCGACACATGATCCTGTAAGGACCATAAAATCTGGGCTTGAGCTTATCGGCTCCACTCTTCTTCAGAGATCACTGTCTGTAGGGTTGGAGTCTCAAGAAAACCAAATCTCCAACCTCAAAGCTGCACTCTATCCTGTCCCTGTCCATGCTTATCTTCTGTCAGTTTTGCGCCATCTACATGTTCTCTTTCAACAATTTGATAATCTCCTAACTCTATATGATCCAATCCTTGGCCTTGGAAGCTCTTCTCTCCTCAAAAGACCAAGTATACCAAAGTGGGAGCATCATATCCATACAATGCTCGGAAGGGTGTCATACCAATGGACATGTGGAAGGTGGTGTTGTAGCAATGTTCCCCTAAATGTAACCACTTTACCCACGTTCTTTGTTGTCCTCCTACATAGTTCCTCAAATACCCTTCAACCCACTTGTTGACAATCTTGGTTTTCCCATCTGTCTGAGGGTGATAGATGGTGCTAGGTGTCAACTCTATCCCCACCAACCGAAACAACTCTCTCCAAAATGTCCCTATGAACCGACTATCCCTGTCACTGACAATGTTCTTCGACAACCCATGAAGTTTGAAGACCTCCCTGAAGAAAATATCGGCTACCAAAAGTACGTTGTACTCTATCGGTATGGCATAGAAGTGAGCAAACTTGGTCAATCTATCGACCACTACATAGATACAGTCCTTACCCTAGATCTTGGGTAGACTGGTGATGAAGTCCATAGATATACTCTCCCATTTCTTCTCTGGAATGGGGAGTGGCTAAAGTAGCCCTATTGGAAGAGCATGCTCTGACTTGTTCTGCTGGCAAGTCACACACTCACTGACGTGTCTCATAATGTCTTGTTTGAGGCCCTTCCATGAGAACCTTTCTTTGATCTGTCTGTAGGTTTTGAAAAACCCCTAATGGCGTGCTAGAGGTGAAACATGAACTGCGGTGAGGATTTTCTTCTTAAGCCCTGAATCTGGCACCAAGTAAACTCTATCCTTGTAAAATATAACATCATCAATGACCCTGTACCGGTCATCCTGTATCTACCCATCCATCACCTCACAAGCGAACTTGTTCTTGAAATATTCTACTAACAAGTGGGATTTCCAATCTACTGAAATCTCCATCAAAGAACATGCCGCAGGTCTCCTCGATAGTGCATCATCCACAATGTTCTTCTTCCCCTTGACATACTCTATGTCAAAGTTGAATGCATGTACCTTCATCACCCATTTCTGTTGGCGCTCACTGAGGTCCTTCTATTCAAGGAAATACTTCAAACTGTTATGATCGATCTTGACCACAAATTTGCTGCCCACCAAATATTGTCTGAACTTGGTCAAGGCATGCATGATTGTCAACATTTCCTTGTCATAAATGGAGTACAACCTCTCAGGTTGACCAAGATTCTGGCTCTCGAATACAATGGGGTGTCCTCCCTGCATCAAAATTGCACTGATCCCTTCGCCGTATGCGTCACACTCTAGTACAAATGGCAGGGTGAAGTCTGGTAGTACCAACACTGGACAAGTGCCCATGAATTCCTTCATGTGATCAAAGGATTCCTATGATTTCTCGGTCCATATGAAGGCCCCATGATTGGTAAGATCTATCAGTGGTGCTCCAAGATGAGAAAAACCCCAAATGAACCACCTGTAATAGCTGCACAGCCTGAAGAAGCTCCTCAATTCTATCACGTTTTTGGGTGTCGGCCAATCCAGAATGGCCCTGATCTTCTCTTGGTGCACCTGTACCCCCTGTGCACTGATGATGTGGCCTAAGTAAAGCAGCTATGTCATACCAAACTTTCACTTGGACTCTTTGGCATATAATGACTATGCCTCCATGATGCTCAATAC
Source organism: Picea sitchensis (assembly GCA_010110895.2). Classification (NCBI taxonomy): domain Eukaryota; kingdom Viridiplantae; phylum Streptophyta; class Pinopsida; order Pinales; family Pinaceae; genus Picea; species Picea sitchensis. Next base: position 69,769 of record SNQJ01S0003779.1, on the reverse strand, counting down.
CTCATCCAAGTGCCTCATATGCTCTTGCCATGACCAACTATAGATCAAGATGTCATCGAAGAAAACCAAGACTAATTTCCTTAATTGATCCCTGAATATATGGTTCATGCAAGACTGGAATGTAGCGGGTGCATTGGTTAGCCCAAATGGCATAAACATGAACTTGAAGTGTCCAAAATGACATCAAACTTTTCTGTGTCCTTCTCTCAGATGTTGATCTGGTGATATCCAGAGTGTAGATCAATTTTTGAGAAGAAAACTGCCCCATGCAGTTCATCCATCAACTCGTCAATGCATGGGATCGGGTACTAGTTTTTGATGGTTTTCTTGTTCAAGGATCGATAATCAATGCACATCCTCATGGTGCCATCCTTCTTTAGAACTAAGACAACTGAAGAAGAAAATGGGTTGTTGCTTGGTCTAATGTGTCCCATCGCCAACAATTCCTTGATTTCCTTCTCTATCTCATCCTTGAACCTCCTAGGATGACAATAGGGGGGGGTGATCATAGGTTTGGCCCCCTCCTCTAACTCAATGGTGTGCTCAAACCCCCTATCAGGTGGTCTCCCTGGTGGGATTGCCTCAAAGATCTGCTAATGTCGTCCCAATAAATTCTTGATCTCTGTGTGGTATTGTTGTCGATCTTTTGAATCCTTATGAGTAGTGATCAAGCATTCTACGACATATGCTACCTCCCCATCTCTGAATATCCTCTCCATCCTCTTGTTTGAAACTATCCTAGGTGCTCCTGTCGACATACCTCTTAGAACAACCTTCTTCCCATCCTGATCTCTAAATCCCATTTCCAAGGTTTGGTAGGTGGTAGTGATTTTTCCCAGGGTAATCATCCACTGAACTCCTAACACCACATCTATGTCCAATAGGTCAACCACATAAAATGTGTCTCTCACTGTGTAGTTGCCTAACTTCATCTCTAAGTTTGGAATTCTATCTAGACACTCCACTGTGTGGCTATCTGTTATCGCAACATCAAATCCCTCAAACTCCTATGTCTGAAGTTCCCGTCTCGATACTAGTGAAGTGTCGATGAAGTTATGGGTGGCCCCACCATCTATTAGGGTGATTGCCCATTGCCCCTGAATAATCTCTCTGATACAGAGGGTATCATACTTGGGAACACTGGAAAGGGTCGCTATGACTCCTCCCTTTGTTGGTTTCCTCTTGTTAGCCTGCTCTGGCGGTTGTGGGATTACTAGAGGATGGGCTCCTGCCAGTGTCGGTGGTCTACGGGGAAGCTACTCCTCTGCTGGTGTTGACTCCTCTTATGAACTAGTGGATCCACTCTTCTGCTCCTCCTCCTCACTGTCCACGCTATCTGCTGCTACCTCAATATAATGAATCTCTCCCTTGCCCATGCACCTGTGGCCTGGGACCCAAGGATCTCTGCAGTTGAAGAAAATCTTCTTCCTCATAAGCTCTCTCCTAGTCTCATCATCCAACTTCTCCTTGCCCTTCCATTCTCTCTGGAATGGCTTCCTGTCTTGATCCTCTGGGGCACAAATGGTTTGAAGAAAGTTTTAGTATTTGGCACTGAGTCTGCCAGATCTCGAGTGTGAAGGATGGCATCCTGCAAAGTGGGAGGCCTGTATGCCTTCACCCAACCTCTCAAAGGCTTTGTGAGTCCTTCTGTGAATAGCATGATCAACCTGGGTTCTGATATATCTGTCACTACCACGGCTACCCACTGAAACACTATGATGAACGCCTCTGTTGTGCCAGTTTGTCTCAACTGGGCTAGATCCCTGAAGTGTATCTCAGGATCCTTCCTATCAAACCTATCCATGAGCCTATCTGTAAACTCCCTATAGAAGGTGATGCGACTATGACCCAATGCCACCAGTCCATGATACCACCACTCGTATGCCTCACCCTCCAAGTGTAAGGTCGCAAAACTGATGACCTCTGTCTCGGTCATCTGGTTGAGCTTGTAATACGTGTCTAGCTTCTGTACCCAAGCTATGGCGGTGTATTTGGATGATCCATCGAAAGAAGGGATGGTGAGTTTCCCAACTTTTCAGATGAAATCAAGGTTATGCCCCTGCTACTGTTGTGGTCCTCCCCTCTGCAACTCTCTGGGGTGGTTCTTGAGTCTAAGTCCATAGTACTCGACGAAGATCATGTATTGATGGAAGTCATGACCCAATGCTGCATACTCCCTCCTATACTCTGCAATGTCATCGGCATGAGTGGGTGGCCTCTGTGTTATTGGTGGCGATGTTGCTACTGGGGGTGCCCTCTGGAAACTGGGAAACAAGGGTCTGGGAATCCTACTCATAGAGGTGTATGTATGAGAGGGTGACTGGGGTCTACTTCCTACTCCTGAGTTCACTTGTGCTGCATGCAGGACTTGTGTATCTGGGGTGCCCACTCTAGCCAATATATCAACCACCTATGCCAAGGACTGAGACATGGTTCATTGACTAGCTAACATACCGCTGATAACCTGCATGAAAGCTTCCTCTGGATTTACGGGGGCCTTACCACTACCCTCTAGTCACTCATATCTATCTCCTATCATCCTCTCAGCCTCACACTATTCCCTTTTCTTTGCTTCTCTGTGTGCCTCTTCCTCTTCCTCTAAGCTAGGAGGAAAAGGGGGAAAATCAGGCCTATGCCTTCTTTCCTGATGCCTATTGTAAGTGACATGTTTGTCACCTATGTGTTAACAGCCCTCTGGGTCTTCTGCTGCACTCATTGTCTTTAGTCATAAGCTGGCAGGACTAAAGCTTTGATACCACTGTAATGTTCCTGACTTGGCTAGTCTAGGAAACACTGCTAATGTGTGTGTAGGATCAAAGGTTTAAAGCATATAAATGATCATACAAATAATAAATGTGACAAAGGACTGCAAAGTTTGTATTATGATATCTCTGTGGATTACAAAATGGCCAAATGTGGCTGAATAACTGACAATACTCGACTAGATCAACATACAAAGGATCTTAGCCGGAGTATAAATAAGCAACTGTGGCTGAATAAAATAACAACACTCGGCTAGATCAAAAGACAAAAGGATCTTAGCCGAAATACAAATAAGCAACTAAAAGATAATACCCGGAATATGGGAGCACTTTGGAATCAATGAAGAATGATGGAAGACCTGGATGATCTTCCCGGTGACTAGGGTGTGTCTTTCAACACCGAAATCAGCCAACTGGTGTCTTCCTCCTGGAATACACTGAACTATCTCTCTTGAGATGCGCCTCTTCTCCTCAA
>SNQJ01S0003779.1:32532-56454 GCA_010110895.2 Picea sitchensis | reverse complement strand
TTTTTCCGGAACAAAGTGAAGGGAACGTCGTAGTTATAGGCAAAGAGAGGAAGACAAGATAAGCGCAGATCGAAAGTCGTTGAAAATCACAATCATCTATTGGCAAGATAGCGATAGGAAGAGGAGAGTCGGTCGTCATTGGACTCTAGTAGTACGATGTCGGCTTTCAAAAACGCGTGGCGTCTTTTCTCCGTCGTAATCTGGAACTGCCTGGTGCACGCTCACACTGCAAATATTTAGCTCAATCATTTGCTCACGGCTTAAGTGTATATTGTTTGTAAGATACATATTATTTATTATCTAGGTGAGGTAATGAATTAATTAATTAATGATGGATTCATATACATATTATTTAATTAAGTTTTGATTAAAAGTTTTATTTTTTAGGTTTTTTTTGGGTAAATTTTTTAGGTATTTTTTATAGTAAATACGAGTGTGTTTTTCATGAATTGTTTTTTATTTTTTTTTGGATTTGAACTTGTGATTTTTTAAGAAGAAACATACGTTCTTAAGTTTAAAGGCGTACATCTATTGACAATGGACACATTTAATGATCTTTTAACCATAAATTTCAATCCTATGGTTATGAATTGAAGATGCTAGCATATTCTTAGTCGTCCTTCCAAATCAATGAACTAGATTTCATGTTCATAACTTTCTAGCATTTTTAAAAGTTTCTTAACCTGTTTAATTTTTAACATTTACTTAATATGACCATCTAATTGCCACGTTCAAATAATTAACAAACTTAATTGAAATTACAAATTTACTCCACTATTAGCTTTTTATCTTTTTACTGTATTAAATTTACATTTATGCCACTTTTACTTATGACAACCACATAATTACAATCAACCATTCTTGATTTCATCTTACCAGCAGTGAGCCTTTTGACCTTCACCAACAGCTATTTAGCCAATTTTTATATACTATTTAATTTTCTCAAAATTGAAAAAATTTTATTCGAATTTTTATCATATCAAATGGAATTCAAATCCAAATCAAAACTTGATAACTATGGTTTATAGAATATGTGATAAACAGTGATCGAACCTTTCTTTCATCTTAAATCCAATTAAAACAATTTCGAGAGTTTGAATTCCATCTGTACGAAGGGAACTTTACCTTTAACAATTCCATTCAGATCATCATTTTTTCAAAAACAAATATAAAAATGTGTGTCACTTCCACTTCCTAAGAGGCAAAGCTGACTAAAAGTGAAACAATCTGAATAGCCCATAGTAGAGGCCAGCTCACATAGTGAGTACGTACAAAGCAATATGTATGCATGACAGACCAATATGTATAGATATCCACTTTTTGTGGACCCTAGATAGATTCATTATATGGATGCTTGTATAGATATCCATACAAAGGAAGCTTCAGACCAATTTTTGTGGACCCTAGGTTTTCTCCATGTTGATTTCACATTATTTTCTATGAGTAGTAGCGGAGGATTTCACACTAAATTGAAGAATGTCACAATTAGAGAAAGTTCGCATTAATTTCCAAGTAGACCGACCAAAACAGAGAGTTTACATCAATTTCCCAGTGATGAATATCACAATTTCTAAATGATACCCACCAAACAAAATAGAGAAATTCACGTTATGAGTTTACATGAATTTCCGAGTGAAGAATATCACAATTTCTAAAGTAGACCGACGAAACAAAATAGAGAAATTCCCGTTATTTTGGTGACAATTCAACGTCAGCTACCTATCGATTTCCTATTATAAATTTTCAATCAAAATTTATTATTGAGTATCATGTTACATTTATTTAGATTAAGATTGGTCTATTAGATTTTAAGAAACTTTAAGAAAAATAAAATGATTATTTAAAAGAAGCCTTTCAAGATTACTATATTTTTTATGACTTAGAAGGTTAGGAAGATCAATATTGTAACAAATATTTTGAAATTGAGATCTAATTTGGATATAAGCACAACACTCTAGGAGAAAATGCTTTTCATCTTCAACCCTCTAGGTGTCAAGGTGATAATTCTTTCATGCCATGATGTTTTGGGAATTGTCCAACACTCAATTTCACCTCATGAGAATTAGTTCTTATTTTAGCAATATTGATTCTCTTATTTAAGCTAGTCAAAACAAAGAGATACTTTTATATTCAAGATCAAGGTTAATCATCTCCTTATAGTATCTTAATTTTCTTTTGTCCTCTAATTATTTATTACACCAAAGTTTTTCCTTAAATTTAGCTTTAACAATATTTTTAATATCATTGGTATTCTACACAATAATTTCTTCATTTATTCTCCGATTATTTAGAAGACCTGACATAGTTATTCCATCCACTCTTCCATTGGTGATTTTGGCTAGAGTTTGAAATTTTTTTGGGAGCCTTATGTCATCCATGTTGTTTATCATATTCTTGCACATTACATGCCTAATCATAGCTTTTCTCCCAATGGGGGAAAGGCTCGCTTGTATGAGTAGGATATGATCTAATCATAATTGTGCTCTCAATGGGGGAAATGATCGCTTCTATGAGGAAGATAGGATACGGTGTATTTCCTTTAATTTTGAGATTATGAGTGATAAAATTCTTTTGGATCTGTGATATCTTTCTTCAGGGTTCTCAAGAGATATCGCATCCCCAAGGTCCACTAATTAAAATGATTTTCAAGCCCATAATAAACTTTTCACCCTCCATTTATCCTTTTCTCAATGCTATAGTTCCAATTGAGCTTGTGATGAATGTTGAATCCAAGATACTTGTACGAAGTCACTTCCTTCAAGATATTTTTGTCATATATGAAACTATAGTAGGTGATGTTTTGAGATTTAACTATCATAACCTTCGTTTTGTTAGTGTTCACAATCATTCTTGTATTAGAGAAGAAGTCTTTGAGGATTTTAAGCTACTTACTAAGGTCATATGGATTCCTTGCCATAAGAACATTATCATCAACATAAACAAGAAGGATGATGACTATACTAGCAAGAATTGTTGCATCACAACCTGCAGCTTCCAAACAATCTTCTAACTTGTCAATGTGTATGCCAAAAAGGGTAGGGGATAGAGGAAAACCTTGCCTAACTCCTATATTGTAGTTAATTCTTTCCGACCATCCATCAATGATCGTAAACTTCGCAATAACGGTCTTATACAACCTTACCATAACATCTCTCAACTCAGAGGGGATTCTTATCTCTTATAGCCTATTCCAAAGGTTAGTCATAGGTATAGTGTCAAAATCTTTCTTAAAGTCAATGAAACAAAAAAGGAGATTAGTTTTATTGTTGTGGCACTCCTCTGCAATGATCCTAAGCGTGACAAGGTGGTCCACAAATGAGTGATAACCTATAAAACCGGCCTGGCCTTTAGCTCTTTTTTTGTGGCTTTCTAGCCATATGCTTATCTTCTTTTCCAAAATATGTCCATATAACTTGTCTCAAATGGGGTTAATCATAATGGTCCTATAATTAGATGGATCACCTATATCCCCACTTTTGAAAATAGGTACGATGAGGATTTGAGTCCACTGTTTAGCAAAGCTTTGCTTGACTACTAAATTGAAGAGATTGTGTATGAGGGATGAGAATAGACCCTCTAATTTTTAATATTTTTTCTTGATATCCTTTTATAGAAAAAAAAAAGAACTTCATTCTTGATAGAAATATTGTTGAAGACATTAGTATTCGTAAATATTTTTAAAATATGAATTCCACTCTATAAGGGAATCATATCATTTTCTTTGATTTCGAGTTAATTAAATTGAAAAAATATTACTTTAAAAAAAACATTTATCAAAATTTATAATAATAAAAGTTGAAAAAAAAAACATTTTTTTTCATACCTTTTAATATGGTTATTTGTATTTTCATATGAAAAACTAAGTTGTTTCAAATTTACCCATGTAGAATAATTTTTACCCATAAATAATAATAATTTGTAAGAAAAAACTTCCCATAAATAATAATTTGTAAGAAAAAACTTTGATTTCTAAAGTCATTTTATAACATATAATGTTTAGTTGTTTTCAAAAATAAATAAAACTTACCATAGAAAAAATTGTTTTGTCCCATAGAATTGCATATTATTTTTATGTTAATATAGAGTTTTTAACCTTAGAGTGATTATAACAAACTTGTATATATAGATTTTAACCATTAATTTTTACAACATTGTTTCATAATTTGAAGGTAATATTTTCTTTTAAAGTTTACTATTGTATCATTATTATACTTAACAAATTATTGGTATATTTATCATGTACGAACTAATAATTTAAACATTTTTGTGAATCCTATTATAACTTGAGACATTTTTCTTCATGTAAGTATTTTTGTGAATCATATTATAACTTGGCATACATGTTCCTTCGTTTTAAAAATAATTAAAGATTATAAGAATGGAAGGAAAGTATTTTTGTGAATCATATTATAACTTGGTATACATTTTTATTCATTTTAAAAATAATTAAGGATTATAAGAATTGTGCAACAAGTACAAGGTATTGAAGTTAATATTTTATTTTAAAGTTTACTATTGGATAATTGATCTTATTATAATTAACAAATTATTGCTATTATTGCTATAATTATTCATATACTTGGTATACTTATCATGTACAAACTAATAATTTAACCATTTTTGTGAATCCTTTTATAACTTGGCACATTTTCCTTCATTTTTAGAATAAATAAAGATTATAAGAATTGTGAAACAAGTAAAAGGTATACCTTATGCTTAGCCCTTCCATATAGTAATATTAAAATGTAAATTTAACCATTTTTGTGAATCCTTTTATAACTTGGCACATTTTCCTTTATTTTTGAATAAATAAAGATTATAAGAATTGTGAAACAAGTAAAAGGTATACCTTATGCTTAGCCCTTCTATATAAGTATGTGTAATATTAAAATGTAATAATGAAATAGTAAAAATGTCACTCAGGAATTACACAAGTGTTATTAAACTTATTTTAAGTATTGAGAGCATTGAATAAGATAGGAGGATACATGGCAATTTTTCTTTTAATACAATGTTTACTTTTCTATACATATTATATAAACTAATCAAAGGTCTCAAAATTTACCATTTCGACATCAAACTATAAATATAACTATTTTCATTTAGTAATCAAATAACCATATACAACTTAAGGAGGCTTATACAATGTTAAGTTAATAAACTTGCCAACATTAAGTTAAGAAGTGCCTCAAGTTTGAACTACTTTTGAAGTTAACCACCAAGAACATGGAGGGTCCATAAACTATTTATGGAAATACAATATGATGCATGTGCAATGAAATGTCCATTTTTCGATTATTCATAAAAAAAAAAAAATACAATTTAATATATTTTTCTATTATGCAAAAAAAAATATTTATATTAAAAATACCTGAAGCATCATCAAACTAAAGAAGATAAAAAGTTAGTATGAGTTCCAACCATAGAATTTAGAAACATAAAGATAATTTCATCTAGATATCATAGAAAAGAAACATAAAACAAGTTCATTTAGGTTTCCATCATCAGTATTAAATTTCTATTAATGGTATAAAATATTACAAAAAATCCCTTAGAGGAGGACTATTAGAGCATATAGAGTTGGCTTGTCAAATTTAAGTTCAAATCATGAACTGATTACAAAAATTCCCTTAGAGGAGGACTATTAGAGCATATAGAGTTGGCTTATTAAATTTAAGTTCAAATCATGGACCGTGAAGTTGTTAAGGACCTTTCCCAACATTCAAAAAATTACATATGTAGTAAATAGCCTAAAAAAATAATTAACTTAGAGCCCATAATAGAATGAGTTCAAACAATGATAGAAAATAAAGAGAAAGACTATTTATTCTAGGTTTTCCTTGATTTTTGTTGTTGGTATATTTAAAATATATTGAATAATAGGTCACCCAAATTGATTATCTTAGAAAAAGTATGAAAGGGAATGCATTCATCGTGAAGGATGGGATGGGGCTCTTGTAGACCAATGAAAAAATACAAAGATTTGGAAAGAAGAACTAGGAGAAACTTTAGTCATTATTTGATATTTCCTATTGTAGACAAAAGTGGTTTCCCTTTACTGGCTCATAGTGGTTTTACCTTTAATATTTATCCTGTCCATCCCATGTTGTAGACCATGTAGTATGATGGAGTGATCTCCATAGTGGAATTATGTTGAACATTGTCTGTGACAAAATTAGTGGGCCATTTCCTATTCTGTTCTTTTAAAATTGTCTTCAGCCTATCAAACTCGATAGAAAATGCATTCTTAATTTATTCTGCCTTAATGTTAAAGGCTACCTTAGTTATTATTTGGGAATCAACAATTAATGAAGGACCTTCCAAATGATTTTTCATCTTATTAGCATTAAAGAACATGTTAGGACTTTGTTTCTTGATGCAACCATAGTGTTTAAGTAGTTCTCTAAGTAATATTATCCTTTAATTCTAATATCTTTTGATTTTGATCAATCTTTGATCTGATGGAAGATTATGTAGATTATGGATTTTGAATTTTTCCACAAACAATTTGACAGACTTAAGTGCATCTTCTTGGTCAGTTATAGCTTATATAGATAGTGGTTCAACCAATAAGGTTCAAGGATTAGGGATGTTCTCAAATTCAATTGCAAATTCACATAATCCTTAAGTATATGTCTAATAGCTTCATGTGTTTGGAAAGATTAGGATAAATTTAATTTTATTAGATAAATTTTAGTGTTTATTTCTTCTAACATGCTCTCTCCATTTAATGTTATGAACCAATGCCTTGATAATGATAAAAATTCAATGAATAACAGTCCACTTTGAGGGGGAAACCTCTTCATTCACAACAAGCTTTACATCACACTCCATTGCATGCTTAAAGAGCCTCCTTCACCTCAATTATATATGAGAGAGTGAGAGGAGAACAATTCCCATGATGAATGTGGGATAAATTGGACTAAGTTTATAAAATTCCATAGGCATGTAAAACACTAGGACTTCTCGGGCGGTCACCCATCCCAATACTACTCTAGCCTAAGCACGCTTAACTGCGGAGTTCTAATGAGATACGGTGCATTAACACTATGTTGTAGGTATGTACATAAGACCACTAGGAAATCATTACATGATGTTTGTAATTAAAAAATGAAGATGACATTACATTCCATTCCCCATCAAAAGGGTGAATATCATGGTTTATCAAAACCATAGGCTCAAAATGGTGATTCAGTGGAAAAGGTGGATGGCCACTGAGATCCATCTCGATCATTGTTACACATTATTTTCGTCACCCCTATGACCATTAATGATGTACACCTATCCATTGTATTTAGAAGGATCAATGGCCTGAATCCCTGAAGAACAATGAAGACACATTTTTCCAGAAAGCTGAAAATTATCTTTTCCTTTCGTAAAAACCTTATAAAAAGGGATTGTCACACCTTTCTTAGTGTTAAGGGTGCAATGATCTAGGATTGTCACGGTTTGCACCACAGTGGCATGTGATGTTGTCGTAGCTTTCTTAGTGTTAAGTGTGCAACGATTTTCGTACGAAGGAAAAAGAGAATCTTCTTGATTCTTCTAGAAGAGAATCTTCAAGGGTGAGTTGGCCTCCGATCGGTTTGGATCCGAGTCACATGTATGATTTATTGGGATCATGCTAACCTCCTAACCCTATCCTTTTCATCTTATAAAAGGAGAAGAGTTCTCATGGAGAAAGTTAGCTTGGAAAATTAGCTTGGATTGGGTTGGTTAGTGCTTAGTTGGAAAGTTCTTGAGTTTTGTAGCTTGGAGTTTTTGGAGCTTGTATGTTGGCTTTGAGCTTTGCTTTGTCAAGATAGATTGTTGATCTCAGAATCCATGGAGAAAGAAGTGTGTGTGAAGCAAGGGACTGTTGGAAGGGACCTTAAAACATCAAGGCATCGATTGTATTCTCCTTTTCATATTTATAATACAACAATATATTTATTTCCCATAAAATTGGTCTTATTTTATTGTATGACTCCTTGATCACATACATAGGTTTTGTTGAGTATACATTGTTTCTTTCACTTCATTGTCTTGTGTATTTTTACAGGTTCAACATCCCATAAGCCTTGAAATGGAGCGAGGATGACACTAGCGAGGACAAACGACATTTAAAAGGTATGCCATTTATCTCTTGTTAGTTGGTATGGTTGATAATTAAAACTTAGGGAAAGTTTAATATTTTGTCTTGTTTCGTTCTAGTTTCGGGGTGAAACTAGGGAGATTAGTTTGTGTCCGCACTTACCGATTAGTCCGATAACGAAATTGACGACCATACTAGGGAACAAATTTTTTTCCTAGTTTGTCTTGATTTCTTTCTTTGATTGCTTGGGTTATGTTTTCTGAGTCACTGGGAGATCCAGATGAACTTTTTGACTGTTTAAATTCACTAGAAAACCTTCTTTCTTTTTATTTTTTCCATTTTTCCTTTGATCATCACACCCTTCTTTGAGGGACAGTGCGACAATATAGGATCGACATATCCTACCTTTAGACATAGTGTGACATCATCGCACTGTACGTTTCTCTCGCCTGCGACGATATGGGATGATTGCACTGTGTTGGCTGGTAGCCCATGATGATTTTGTGAAATTGTTTACTTTTTTATGGTTTTACATGCCCATATATGTGATAAGTGTTTGGGGTGATTTATTAGGTCTTATGACAATCTGCTTGACAAGATTTGAATATGATTTTAGCCTTCTTTGATTTGCTTTAGCTTGTGTTCTTTTGAAAGATTTGATCTCTTGCTTTGAGTGTCTTTCAGTTACCAAGAATTGTTTTTTCTTTAGAATTGTTTGGTGAAAGAAATTATTTTTCTTTTATTGAATAGTTTGTGTTAAACGAGAAAATTAGTTTGGCTTGCTTAGTTTTATAGAGATTTTTTATTTCTTTTATCTATCTTTGAATCAAAAATTTTAATTTCTTGCTTTGCATTAGATTGGGGGCATCCTTGCATTTGAAGTAACGAAATTGCATTAGATTGGGGGGGAAAGAATCATGTATTGGTGTATAGTCTCTTTGGATCATTTCTTGAAGATATTAATATTGCTGAGTTTAATAACATTTTTGGGAAATTGTGCATCTGGAAATGATAAACGTTTTCTCCTTCTCATAATATAGCTTTCATCGAAGTGAAATATTTACATTCTCATTTCTTTGCATTGTTTAGATTCGGTCAAAACATCATTTAGTCCATGCCATTTTCCTCTTGAGTAAAAAACAACCTTAAAAATAAAGAGCTTATAAAAATTGATTAGACATTTTTATATTTTCTGGCAGCAAACCTACATTAGATTAGTTGTAGGGCTTTGGAATAGGTGTGAAAGATAACTTTCCAAAGCTGCAAACAAAAATAGAATCTTGATTTAGGGAGTGGTCATATCCACTTATTACATTTTGTCCTGGGAAGCCCTTCTCACACAAGGGTCAATCATGAGGTCACATTAGTGCCATCAGAGTTACTAACCCTTCTTTGTTCGTTCTACTGTAGTGATTACGCGTATTATTGATGGTCACTTGAGAAAACAACCATGTGCGGGCCATCTCAAGTCGATTTTGGGCTTAGATACCCTGCCTTTGCGCGTATATCGGACTGTCGACTATTTCCCCAGGCATCATTGTTGTATTTGGTAACCTTAGTGGCCTTTCTCTTTGGGTTCTTTACATGAGGTGACGGTGAAGGGGAAAGTCTTCGTTGTACCTGGAATTGACGTTGGCCAAACTCACTCAGGATCCTTGGAGGGTATACCCACGATTATGTGTGGGAGCTTGCACCAAGGTGTAAGTCTGTTAAGAAGGTCATCAATGTAACTTTTCCACCCTCCCTATCTCATACCCTTCTTACACTGTTCTCGTGACATTGAATTTCATCACCAACTAGTGTGTTATTATAAGGAGGTTTTGTTTGCTTGTTTGCTTCCTAGATTTTTAACGTGTGTTGTTTGTTTTCCCTAGAAGACTCTAGGTTGGATATTTATTTCATGGTGTTAGTTCCCAGAACGACCAATGAAGGAACCCATTTTCCAGGGGAACCTTTTTTTTCCCTTCTTATGGAAACATTCGTCCTCCTCACAATGCTACTTTGATCCTTCCAGGTCTCACAATTTGATTACCAGTATGGTTTTTTCTACTCAGGTAATCTTGAATGTAGCTAGTGCTTTAGTTGTAAGCACTTCCCCCCTAGAACATGAACCTCATGTTGATCCTTTGCCTTCTTTTCCAATAATATCTTCACCTTTTCTTCACCTTCTTCTCTAGCAAGATCTTCTTGCGTTTCATCTTCTTCACCGAGTGAAATCCATGAAGCTAGTAACCCGATGGATAAGAAGAAGAAGAAAAGGAAGAATAAGAAGAAGAAAAATAAACAAGGGTCCAAACTTCCAACCACTTTCAAACATGGTGGAAAACCACCAGTCACTGATAATTGTGATGGTAGTGTTGATGATGCCAAGATCATCCAAACAACCCATAAGCCCAAGTACTCTTGTGGGATTTGTAAGGGTATCCATCTTCTTAAGGATTTTCCTGGTCTATCCAAGTTTATAGAAGCATGGTATACACACCCTCGCCAACCCATGTCGTCAGCCTCTGAACAACATGTTGATGACCTCATGTCAACTAGTCAGGATATCATTGGGAAGAAGAAGAGTAGAGTCAAGTTCCCATGTATGCTATGTGGAGGGAGTCATCAAACTCACCTTTTCCCTCGTATGGATGAAGCCTCAAAATTACTAGAATACATGACTGTTTCCCAGCCTCAACTTCCAGTTGTTTATCGCAAGCTTACTCTTGACCCCCCTGTAGTTGATGGGATGATCAATCTAGTTCCTTCACTGGCCAGTCTGGTTGATCATATGGTCAATTTGGTCACATCATTAGTTGAACCAGTTGACAAAGTGGTCGATTCAATCCCACCCTCGGTCAATCCCACTCTCTCGTTAGAGAGTGAAACCCAAGCAATCGATCTATTTCCACTAATCGAATCCATTCTGCCCTTGGAGAATGTAACCCAATTAATAGATATGATCCCATCATCGGTCGATCCTACTCTCCCGCTAGAGAGTAAACCTGATACTGCTCATGTTTTTCTTGTTGATACAGAATCTACCGTGCTCAGGGGTATTCCTCCTTCTCCTGTAGAATCACCTCCAAGTAATGAGGCTATCCTTTTTGAGTGGGGTGCGCTAACTAGACCTTGTCTTCCCTCTCACATTGCTTTCAATATTACAGTACATTTTTGTGGTCGGGATGTTCCTCAGATGATGATAGATGAAGGTTCGTCCGTTAGTATTTTGTCCTCTATTGCTTGGAAATTTTTGGGTTATCCTCAACTTGTGTCGGTTACGCAGAATCTGTTATCTTTTAACAGAAGAACCAGTCAACCTTTAGGGATCCTTCCTCAGTTTGTCATAACTTTGGGAGGGAAAACTATCTTTATTGATGTCATGGTAGTCCAAGACCCCTTAGATTTCGATTTACTCGTTGGGGGAGATTATGTCTATTCCATGAAAGCTATCGTGCCCACTCTTTTTCATGTGATATCCTTCCCACATGATGGAAGAGTGGTGACTATTGATCAACTTTCGCTTGTTGGTCTTGACTTGACTGCCAACTCAATGACTTCCCTAAATGGTTCATACATGTAGTCGGTATCACCCCTGTTGCAGGTCAATTATGTGGCATTGTCTCCCATGCCTTCAATTGTCAATGAAGATGATCCTCTCACTCTAAACTCAATCTTTGATGACCTAGATCCAGTAGTTGACATGGTTATCTCTTCGGTATGGATTTTAGACTTAGATCCCCTTACCCCTGTCATGACCCTCGACATGTGTTCCTTCCAGAGCATTGTTCTTGTGTCCAGTGAAGATCTCTTGGAAGCCACGACTGAGTTTTGTCCCTTGACATGGTGTCCTTCCAGAGCATTTTCCTCTTATAAGTCATGGTCAAGAAGAGAGTTTTGAGCATGGTTTTCTGATTTCAATCTCATTAAGAAATGAAACCATCTTTGAGCATGGTTTTCTGATTTTAAGCTCGTTAAAAAATGAAACCAGTTGTGAGAATAGTTTATGTGTCTTTGTAACAACCTCGTTAAAAAATGAAACAGATCTTATGAGGAAATTTTTTTCATCTCTATGGAAACCTTGTTAAAAAATGAAAATGAGATTACAAGAATAATTCTTGTTTCTTTTTCAAGATCGTTAAAAAATGAAACATAGGTATGGGGATTGAAACTAGATTCTTGAGCATAGTTCCTATTCCTGTTTCAAGCTCGTTAAAAAATAAAATAGTTTTCCCCCCTCTCTATTTGAGTCAAGTCCTTCGTCTAGTATTTGAAGCTTCATTTCATCCGCCTTTGCAGTTGGATGAAATGAATTTTGGGGGGAAATTCTTACAGCCTCCGGACTTCATGTTGAAGTTAAGCCGCTATGATGCAGGAGCATCACCAACACATCAAGCGAGCCAACGCGGAAGCAGAGGACAGTTGGACGAGCGCCAGCACAAATTTTGAAATTGCCTTGAAGTTGTTGCGCAATATTAAATGAGCCATTAAGATGAGTCACACTTGTGTATTGTAAACGGAACTTGAGCCATTTTCTCTCATCCTTAGTAGGTAGAAGGCATTTAAGGTAGTTAATGCAGGTAGATAGAATTTAATTCTAGATTAGAAAGTTTGAAAGAGCAAGAGGGAAACAGAATATAGACACCCTCATTGTGTATTGTAACATTATTGAAGAAAAGGAAGAAGAGTAAGATCATGCATAGAGCTGTGTAAGAACACCCATGTACAGACATTTGAATTAATAGAAGATTTTGATTCAAATTCATGGTTTTGTGTTTTCTCTGTGCATTGATGCTGAATGATATGCTCATGAATGTTTGCTTCCTGTTATACATTTGCTTTATATGTTGTGTATATGATTTCATGTTTGAGTTTGAAGTCTGAAAGGGAGAAGGAATGAGTTTCAATTGTTTCTCAATCTGAGCTAGAGTTCCTGCAAGGAGTGCAGTCGAAGTTGTCCGCAAAGAGTGCGTTGACAAAGGGTTCAAATAGGGATAGATTTTGTTCTCATTTAATCACAAGTGTAGTTGGGCATAGGAGCCGTGCAAGGAGTGTGCAGGCCGAGGAAGTCTCAGGGTTGTGGACCTGAGTGAAACGTCAAGGGACTGTTTCTGCAAGTGTGTGCAGATTCGAAAGGATTCAACACTGGAAAGTGTTCGAAGACTACCGCAAGGAGTGCGTGCAAGGGGTTCTAGAAGACGTAGAGTCGTGGAAGTCCAGAAGTTTAAAACCTTCAAGGTCATTGAAGGATTCGAAGGGATTCAAATCTAGGGGTTGTAAGAAGGCATAGGAAGTTTGTTGCTGCAGGTGGGTGAGTTCCACAGAAGAATGCTTGGTCATTGCAGAGAATCGCCAAGGAGGAACGGACGGTCGGTATTCTCCGAGGAGGATTCACGACATCTCGTTAGCCGTTAGATCTCACAGAGGAGCAGGGGAGATACGTGAGTATTCCCAAAGGGTTTAAAGCTTAGGAGGGGCAGGACCGTAGATCCGAGCCGTAAGGGCCGTCGAATTTACATGTGAATTCGCATATCAGGGTTTCGTGGATAGAAACTCCATAACTTGGCAACGGGAATCGCGATATCGTGATGTGCGATATCCCAACAGCTAATAGAATAGTGTGGGGCCATAGAATTCGGTGACGTGGACAAGTGGCATCAATTTTTGGGGTTTTGCAGCGAGAAGTCTCGAACATTGACATCAGGATTCGCGATCTCGCGAAGTCCGAAATCCTGATGGAGGTGATGGGACGTTGAATAGTCAATTCACACATGCATCAGAGTTTCAGCATATCGGGAGTCAGGGTTTGGAAAATCAAGTTGCTTAACAGTGCGAGGTGCGAAATCGTGATAGATAAAGTTCCGAAAGGAAAGGGAAAAAGGTCAGTGTTGACTATGTCGGGTCTCGAGGATTCGAGAGTCCAACATCTGATCACTGACCTCGCAAAGTCGCGAAGTCTGATCTCCCGATTGTAAAGAGGAGATCCCATGGAAAGTTTTTTGTGGGTGCAGATTTCCCAATAGGGAAATAGAAGGAGAGTTTAGTGTTCTTCGGGCCATAAGAAAGAAAATATCTTGCGTCAACGTGGCCTTCCGACCTGCAGGTGTGGGAAGCATGTGCATTGTCGTCAAGTGGTATCAGAGCTCAGAAATATTCTTTACTTTCCGTAGTAGAGAAGAAAGAGAATTCATCGTGCTGCCAAGGAGAAGGGACATGCAAACACCCGATCCACCAGAGGACAGGGAAATGATGAGAAGAAGAGGCAGGCAGATGACAGACCCAGTCATGGAGAGAGAAATGCGTGATCTATGAGCCAGACTCGAAGACATGGAAATAATGCAAAGACGCACAATCGGTGGGGGGGATCTCAGTGATTCCGAAAGCGAAGCGGAGGCTAAGTGAGAAGAAGAAGTTGCAGCTGAAGATGCATCAAACGAGATTTTGATCAGAGCTATTGCAAAGATGGGTGCAAGAGCAAAAATGGACATTCCAGTTTACGAGGGAAACTTGGATGCAGAGGAGCTTCTAGACTAGATTAGAGCTCTAAACACATACTTTGACTATGAAGATGTCGAGGAAGACAAGAAAGTCAAGCATGCTGTCATGAGATTGAAAGGACATGCAATATTATGGTGGGATGAACTACAAGATGATAGATGCTGCAAGGGCAAGAAGAAGATCAAGAGCTAGGATAGAATGATCGTGAAGATGAAGGTAAAATTCATCCCTAGAGATTATTAAATTACTCTATTCAGGAGGATGCAAAACCCGAGATAGAAGCTGATGACAGTGAAAGAATACACCGAGGAATTCTACAGACTAAACATCAGGGCAGGTCATCGGGAGAGCAATGATGAGAAAGTTTCCAGATACATGAATGGCATGAGATATGATATCCAGGATGAGATGATCATGGTAACCATCTGAACGATGGAAGATGCTTATCAGATGGCTTTGAAAGCAGAAGAGAAGCTGAGTTGAAAGCAGAGTCAAAGGGGTCGAGGCAGAAGTCAGCCCAGAGGCAAGTCGATTTCCCAGGACAAATATCAGAAGCCCAAAGAGGACTGGAAGAAGCCTCAGACTCAAACTGAAAAGGGTGGAACCTCACAGAGAGGGCAACATACTGAGCAGAGAGGAGATTATGCTGACAACAACACTTTTCCTCGTACTAGAGGTAGAGGAAGAGTAAGAGGTGGAGTAATCACATGCTTCATGTGTGGAAATAATGGGTAGAAGTCTTATGAGTGTCCAGATAAAAAGAAATAAGGGGGAGAATCTCACATCACCGAGGCATAGAGGTGGGATGTTGAGGCAGAAGACGTTGAAGGAGGAAGATCACTGATGATGCGAAAAGTCCTTTTGACACCCGAGAAGGAGGTGGAAAGTTCAGTCCAAAGGACCAAACTTTTCAGGACTGCTTGCAAGACCAAGGACAGGGTATGCAAGGTCATTGTGGTCAGTGGAAGCACGGATAATCTCATTTCGACAGAGATGGTGGAAAATTTGGAGCTGGGGATGACTGATCATCCACGTCCATATAAAGTTTCATGGTTACAAAAGGGACACCAGGTAACTGTCACAAAATAATGTTTAGTTGAGTTTAAGATAGGAGGATATAATGATAAGATATTGTGTGATGTCATTCCTATGGATGTTTGTCATCTATTGCTGGGTAGACCGTGGCAATATGACAGAAATGTGATTCATGATGGAAGAATGAACACATACACCCTAGAGAAGAATGGGATGACACACATGTTACTTCCAATCAAAGATAAGGAGGTGAAGATGGAAGTGAGAAACACAGTACTTCTCATGAGTGGGAAGGAACTTCTTACAGAGGTGAAGAAGAAGGAGGATCCACAGTTCATTGTGGTCAGAAAACCGAAGATTGTTCTGACTAGCACCGGAGTGGATGATTTACCAGAAGAAATTCAGGAACTGCTGGAAGAGTTCATTGATATAGTAGTGGACGAATTACCTCGTTCATTGCCACTGATCAGAAGTGTGAGTCATCATATCGATCTCATACCAGGATCTACTTTTCCAAACAAATCCGTGTACAGATTGACGCCGCAAGAGAATGAAGAGATAAAAGGACAAGTCCAGGATTTGTTGGACAAAGGTTTGGTCGGGGAAAGCTTGAGTCCATGTGTTGTTCCAACAGTACTCAGTCTGAAGAAAGACAGAGGTTGGAGGATGTGTACTGACTCGAGGGAAATTAACAAGATAACCATCAAGTACATATTTCCATTGCCGAGGATGGATGATCTAATGGATTGCTTGAGTGGAGAAAAGTATTTTTCAAAGATTGATTTGAAAAGCGGTTATCATCAAATCCACATGAGATAAGGTGACGAGTGGAAAAAAACATTCAAAACCAATGAGGGGTTGTATGAATGGCTTGTTACGCTGTCTGGCTTAACAAATGCGTTGAGTACCTTCATGAGGTTAATGAACGAAGTCCTGAGGGAGTTCATCGGGAAATTTGTCATTGTGTATTTGGATGATATACTGGTTTACAGTAAAATAGTGCGAAGCATATGAAGCATTTGGCTACAGTGATGCAGAAGCTACAACAGGAGAAGTTGTTGATAAATATGAGGAAGTCCTCATTCATGAAGACATAGCTCATTTACTTGGGGTTTGTTATTTCGGCAAATGAGTTGAGGATGGATCCAGATAAGGTGGAGGTAATCAAGAATTGGCCATCACCAAGGAATATATTTGAGGTGAGGAGTTTTCATGGATTGGCTAGTTTCTATCGAAAATTCATCAGGAATTTCAGTGGAGTTAGCACAACGATGATGGATACAGTGAAGAAAAGACACAAGTCTTTTCACTGGACTGAAGAGGCTGAAAAGAGTTTTAATCTGTTGAAGAGGAAGATTACAGAACAACTAGTTTTGGTGTTGCCGGATTTCCAGAATACATTTCAGGTGAAATGAAATGCAAGCGGATTTGCAATCAGGGTAGTCTTAAGTCAGGAAGACAAGCCGATAGCATACTTCAGCGAGAAGCTGAATGAAGTGAAATTGAAGTACTCCACTTACGATAAGGAGTTTTATGCTATCATCCAAGCATTAAATAAATGGAGGCATTACTTGATCCCGAAAGAGTTTGTCTTGTACAATGACAATCATGCATTGCAGTTTGTGACTCAACATGAAAAGTTGAATCAGAAACATGTCAAATGGGTTGAGTATATGCAGAATTTCACTTTTGTGATAAAACATATTTCTGGTATTGCTAACAAAGTTGTTGATGCTTTGAGTAGGAAGTGTTTGCTATTGCAGGAGTTCAAAGTAAAAATGTTGAGTTTTGATGATCTCAGGGACATGTACGCAAATGATCCAGATTTTAAAGAGGCATATGAAGCAGTTGAGAATCTAGTTCTCAGAGACAAAAGATAATGGATAGAATACATGATCCAGGAAGGATTACTGTTCAGAAGCAATCAACTGTGTATTCTGAAATGCTCCATGAGGGAGAATTTGCTAAAAGAGAAACACAGTGGAGGATTGGCAGAACACTTTGGCCACAACAAGACGTTCGCAAAGTTGAATGAGTCATATTTTTTGCTGGGAATGTGAGTGGATGTCGAGAGATTTGTGGATAGATGCAAAATTTTCCAGCATTCGAAAGGAAGGAAGCATAATGTAGGGTTTTATCAACCATTTCCCATGCCAGAGAGGCCATGGGATGCGATTAGAATGGATTTCGTATTGGGGTTGCCAGAACACAAAGAGGTGTTGATTCAATCTTTGTGGTGGTGGATAGATTTTCTAGGATGACACAATTCATTCCATGTCAGAAGACCAGTGACGCAACTCACATTGTGAATCTGTTTTTCAAAGAAGTCATTCGACTTCATGGGTTGCCGAAGAGTATAGTTTCGGATCGAGACACCAAATTCATAGGGAATTTTTGGAGGATATTATGGAAGAAGTTGGGAACTAACTTGGCATTTAGTTCATCTTATCATCCTCAGACAAATGGATAGACAGAAGTGGTCAACAAAAGTCTGGGAGACTTACTGAGAAGCTTGGTGACAGAACACCACAACCAGTGGGACAAAATATTACCACAGGCAAAGTTTTCTTATAATGACTCAGTTAATAGGAGTAAAGGACAGAGTCCATTTCAGGTTGTCTATGGCATGCAGCCGAGAGGAATTACAAAACTGATGGATTCAGAATAGACTGTGACTAGGAGCACTAGTGCAGAAGAATTCGCAGAGGCGATGAAAGAACTTCACAGCCAGGTGAAGGAGCGATTGCATAACTCGAGTCAGGAGTATAAACGTAGGGCAGATCAGCATAGAAGACAACTTCAGTTTGAGGTTGGTGACTTGATTCTGGCACATTTGAGGAAAGAAAGGTTCCCGAGAGGAACATACAATAAGTTGAAGATGCAGAAAATCGGGCCATGTAGGGTCTTGAAGAAATTTGGGACGAATGCTTACGAGATTGAATTACCCAATGGGATCGAAATTTCTCCGATATTTAATATCTYGGATTTGTACCCATATAGAGCKAAGGAAACAGAGACTGGAGATGAGCAGCCAGTGTTCCAATGGACAAAGCAGATGCCGGTAGCAGAAAATCCGCAGATGGAGTGCATACTGGGCAAAAGAGAGAGCAAGAAGACCAGGCGGAAAGAATACTTTGAGTATCTGGTCAAGTGGAAGAATCATCCAGTTGAAGATGCCAGCTGGGAGACTGAAGCAGAAATCCAAAAGCATGGACARACCGTGCAGGAGCTCATGGACAGGAGCCCATGAAAATTTTCAACCGAGGGAGTATGATGCAGGGGCATCACCAACACATCAAGTGAGTCAGCGYGGAAGCGAAGGAYAGCTGGACAAGCGCCAGCACAAATTTTGAAATTGCCTTGAAGTTGTTGCGCAATCTTAAATGAGCCATTAAGACGAGGCACACTTGTGTATTGTAAATGTACCTTGAGCCATTTTCTCTCGTCCTTAGTAGGTAGAAGGCATTTAAGGTAGTTAATGTAGGTAGATAGAATTTAATTCTAGATTAGACAGTTTGAAAGCGCAAGAGGGAAACATAATATAGACACCCTCATTGTGTATTGTAACATTATTGAAGCAGAGGAAGAAGAGTAAGAGCATGCAGAGAGATATGTAAGAACACCCATGTACATACATTTGAATTAATAGAAGAGTTTGATTCAAATTCATGGTTTTGTGTTTTCTCTGAGAATTGATGCTGAATGATATGCTCATGAATGTTTGCTTCCTGTTATACATTTGTTTTATATGCTGTGTATATGATTTCATGTTTGAGTTTGAAGTCTGAAAGGGAGAAGGAATGAGTTTCAATTGTTTCTCAATCTGAGCCAGAGTTCCTGCAAGGAGTGCAGTTGAAGTTGTTTGCAAAGAGTGCATTGACAAAGGGTTCAGAGAGGGATAGCTTTTGTTCTCATTTACTCACAGGTGCAGTTGGGTACAGGAGCCGTGCAAGGAGTGCACAGGCCGAGGAAGTCTCAGGGTTGTGGACCTGAGTGAAACGTCGAGGGACTGTTGCTGCAAGTGTGCGCAGAGTCAAAAGGATTCAACACTGGAAAGTGTTCGAAGACTGCTGCAAGGAGTGCATGCAAGGGGTTCTGGAAGACACAGAGTCGTGGAAGTCCAGAAGTTTAAAACCTTCAAGGTCATTGAAGGAGTCGAAGGGATTCAAATCTAGGGGTTGTAAGGAGGCATAGGAAGTTTGTTGCTACAGGTGGGTGAGTTCCGCGGAAGAACGCTTGGTCATTGTAGAGAATCGCCAAGGAGGAACGGACGGTCGGTATTCTTCGAGGAGGATTCGCGACATCCCGTTAGCCATTAGATCTCACAGAGGAGCAGGGGAGATACGCAAGTTTTCCCAAAGGGTTTAAAGCTTAGGAGGGGCAGGACCGTAGATATGAGCCACAAGGGCCATCAGATTTACATGTGAATTCTCATATCGGGGTTTCGTGAATAGAAACTCCGTAACTTGGCAATGGGAATCGCGATATCACGATGCGCGATATCCCGACGGCTAATAAAATAGTGTCGGGCCACAGAAGTTGGTGACGTGGACAGGTGGCATCAGTTTTCGGGGTTTCGCAACGAGAAGTCCCGAACAATGACATCAGGATTCGTGATCCCGCGAAGTCTGAAATCCCGATGGAGGTGACGGGGCGTTGAATAGTCAATTCGTGCGTGTGTCGGAGTTTTGGCATATCGGGAGTCAGGGTTTGGAAAATCAAGTTGCTTAATAGTGTGAGGCACGAAATCGCAATAGAGAAAGTTTCGAAAGGAAAGGGAAAAAGGTCAGCGTTGACTATGTCGGGTCTCGGGGATTCGAGAGACCAATGTCTGATCACTGACCTCACGAAGTTGTGAAGTCCGATCTCCCGATTGTAAAGAGGAGATCCCGTGGAAAGTTTGTTGTGGGTGCGGATTTCCCAAGAGGGAAATAGAAGGACCGTTTAGTGTTCTTCAAGCCGTAAGAAAGAAAAGATCCTGCGTCGACGTGGCCTTCCAACCTGTGGGTGTGGGAAGCATGCGCATTGCCGTCATGCTAGCTTCTTAAGCTAGGGGCTAAGTACCACCATCCCTAGATAATGTGTTGGGAAGTCACAAGCATAGTTTTTATTTTGGTTCAAGATTGTGTAAAAATGAAACCACCTACCTCAAGCATAGTTTTCTTTGGTTCAAGCTTGTGTAAAAATAAAACCAAGTCCAAGCATAGTTTTGGCTAGTTTTAAGCTTTTGTAAAAATAAAATATATCCCAAGCATAGTTTTGTTTTGTTTTAAGCTTGCATAAAAATGAAAACAATCACGAGATTAGTATTTGTTCTTTCTCATGATCATAAATACCTGAGAATGTAACTGAGTAAACGTTTATCACTTTTTCATACTCGTAAAGTTTAGATGAAAAAGGAACCTCTTGGAATTCCCTTTAATCTATTTTCAGACTCTCGAAACATGAAAATATTTTCGAGCGATCTTGTTCTTTTCATGCTCATTAAAGTGTTTGAAGAATATGTCTGTTGAGTGGTAGATTATCTTTTTTTGGGTCTCATCATACTACTTTACAAAAAAGGAACACTCTAATCAAGAATGATTAGAAAACGTTAGGGAGTCCTCTTTAAGTTATTTTCAGACTCCATAAACATGAAAAGACCATTGAGTTTACTTTCTTTGGACTCATAAAAAACATCGAAAGGCCCATATGGGACCGAACCACTCCTTCCTAGGGTTCGTTAAATATACTCTGAAGGACTCATCTGAAGGATGAGCATACATTACAAGCATATGTTATCCTCCTCAATCTTGTGTAAAAGTAAAGAGGTACTCTCCATAAATGGCGGGGGAAAAATTGGGAAAGAAATGTATCTAAACCTGTATTCTATGGAAAAAGGTCACTTTTGAGCATGATACCATGTCACTTGCTTTGTGTCTAAGTTGGAAAATCCACTTGTCTCTTGGTCATACTCCTTTATAAGATTACCCATTGGTCTGTGATCCCTATTGTTGAGTCATTTTTTCCAAGACAGTTGTCGTGTCGTCAATATGTTCAAAGAGAAGTTCAACCCGGAAAGCCTTCTATTGTGTCGACCATTTTTGCAATCCTTAAGCCTTCTATTGCGTCATCCATACCCGAGTTAGTTTTGAATCACCTGTTACTCTCATCTACTTCAAATATTTTTACCTGTTTTGTTTCATTGATGGGGGATACATTAAGGCCCTCCTATGATGAGTCTTTTCCTGTCGACTTCAACTCATTATCCATGAATTAGACTTAGAAAATAATTGGTACCTTGGAACTTGCATGCATCAATGGCAAGTTTCCTCTCTTTCGACAGTGGGTTTTCATTATTGACCCCTGACCGGGAGATTCCACCGAGTGTTCGACTTCAGCTCACAAATTCATGCCTATTGGATTGTACTAGTGTACCTTGGGAGTCATTGACATTAATGGTGATTTTCCTCACACTTGTTAACGATATACATTAATGATCGGTAATCAAGTGGTTTCTACCATGTTCGACTTTAGCACATGTATTGACATGGTTAGATTCATACTATAGAGTTATGGAGATGAAGACCCTAGATACAGGTTGCGTTCGAGTATATTCAGAATGCATTGTTGCATAGATACACAATGTATTTCTTGTGGCTATGTTCAAATTTGATTCTTAAACACATAGATCCATAGTGTATTTTTGGTGGCTATGTTCAGATTTGAGTCATAATGGCATGGATCCACAGTGTATGTTTGGTGGCTATGACCTGTCTTACTTAATATGGATCATTGCATGTCATCATTTATGCTTTGAGTCAATTATATTATGAGTATGGGAATTCCTACCTCAGTGATGATATATTATTTTACTGTATTTCCTTGTTTGTTGGCAAGTTTCCGACTGACATGCTCCTTGTTCCCTACACACACTCGACAAAGTATTTCAATTATCACTTTTTTCTAACTTCATACTTTGGGGGGATTACTGTTACACATTAGTTTCATCACCCCTATGACCATTAATGATCTACACCTATCCTTTTTCTTTATAAGGATCAATGGCCTGAATCCCTGAAGAACAATGAAGACACATTTTCCCAGAAAGATGAAAGTTATCTTTTCCTTGGTGAAAACCTTATAAAAAGGGATCGTCACACATTTCTTAGTGTTAATGGTGTGATGATATAGGATCATCATAGGTTGCACCACAGTGGCCTGCAACGTCGTCATAGTTTGATCATTGTTATGGGTGCAACGATTTTCATACGAAGGAAAAAGAGCATCTTATCGATTCTTCTAGAAGAGAAGCTTCAAGGGTGAGTTGGCTTCTGATCGGTTTGGATCTGAGTCGCATCCCTGATCTCTTCGGATCATCCTAATATCGTCACCCTATCATTTTCAACTTATAAAAGGAGAAGAGTTCTCATGGAGAAATTTAGATTGGGAAATTAGATTGGATTGGGTTGGCTAGTGCTTAGTTGGAAAGTTCTTGAGTTTTGTAGCTTTGAGTTTTTGGATCTTGTATGTTGGCTTTGAGCTTTTCTTTGTCAAGATAGATTATTGATCTCAGAATTCATAGAGAAAGAAGTGTGTGGGAAGAAAGGGACTATTGGAAGGGACCTTAAAACATCAAGCCATCGGTTATATTCTCTTTTTCATATTTCTAATACAACAATATATTTCTTTCCCACAAAATTGGTCTTATTTTATTGTATGACTCTTTGATCACATACATAGGTTTTGTTGAGTATACATTGTTACTTTAACTTCGTTGGCTTGTCTATTTTTATAGGTTCAACATCCCATAAGTCCTGAAATGGAGCGAGGATGACACTAGAGAGGACAAACAAGATTTAAAAGGTATGTCATTTATCTCTTGTTAGTTAGTATGCTTGATAATTAAAATTTATAGAAAGTTGTATATTATGTCTTGTTTTGTTCTAGTTTCGGGGTGAAACTAGGGAGATTATTTTGTGTCCACACTTACTAATTAGTCTGATAATAATCATTCCTCCCCCCTTAGGAAGCAATGGTTCTCATTGCATCAAGTTCCCATGGGAGATGGGGAGACTTCTGCTAAATCTGAAGCTTGGTGTGCTGCTTGCCTTGTTGAAGAAGTTGTCATGTTTAGCTTGTTGAAGGTTGTCATGAACCTGTTGCTGGAGGGGTTGGATCTGTTCAACCAATATAGTTGTATGATATACCTAAGTGTGGGAGGAATCTATCAGTGAATATGCAACATGAAGACTATGAAGGGTTTTGTTATAACCTTGATTGACTGGGAAGTGTGGAGGCACCCCCATAGGTGCAACAAGAAAATCTTGGGACTCTTCTACAATATTATCGAT
>SNQJ01S0003779.1:0-29718 GCA_010110895.2 Picea sitchensis | reverse complement strand
TATACAAAGAGAGACAAAGGTACAATTATAATCAAAGGGTGCAATGAAGGGTTCTTGCCTACATACAAATATAACACTAGAAATGTAATCATTCAATATCTAGGGCTTAATAAGGGGTTTTATACATAACATGAAGATTTTTCTAGGGATTAACATATCTGAAAATGATCTTTAAAGACTTGGTTGAATTTTAAGCATGTGTTAAATTAGCACTTAGGAATTAAGAAACAAAGAGGATCTTAATGGAATAATATTTCATCCATCATAAAGAATTCATATCAGAAATTAAACATAAGTAACAAAAAACCATAACAAGAAGCTTGATAATGGAGTTCGACAAGGTTTCTTATGTCTTAGTGGGGGAGGCTTTCTTATTTATATTCAATGCTTCAAAAGTACATCATAAATGCATCAAATGGATTACAAAATGGTATGATTGTGTTATTCTCGACCTCAAGAATCCAACACAACTAATGACACTGAAAAAGGTTGAGCGTATTTCCCGAAAATGGCCTCCAAAGTTTGCTTCCTCAATGGTTTCCCTACATAAAAATGGCTTAGGTTTCATGAATTCTTCAACATTTCTCTTGTCCTGAACTCCCAAAAATTCTTGGTTTATATAAGATTTTTGTTGGGGATCCTATCCCAACTTCCTCCCAATATCTGGCCTCAAATCGGGCTCCAGATCCCCCCAAAATGGGAAAAATCCTCCAAAATCATCATAATAATCTAAAAACAACCATACAATATATTTAAAAACCCAAAAATGGAAAATATATGCGCTAGCTCCTTTGCGTTGGGATCCTAGTCATATGGGATGCTTCTATATGTC
Source organism: Picea sitchensis (assembly GCA_010110895.2). Taxonomy (NCBI): domain Eukaryota; kingdom Viridiplantae; phylum Streptophyta; class Pinopsida; order Pinales; family Pinaceae; genus Picea; species Picea sitchensis. Next base: position 28,886 of record SNQJ01S0003779.1, on the reverse strand, counting down.
CTTGGGTTTGGTGCTTAATCCTTGCCCCCGGTCAAAGCCTATTGTTTCTCGACCCTTAGTCCTATGTGTGTGACCATGTCTCCAGGCGCCACTCCAAACAACCCCATGCTCCACTCCTGGTCTAACTCCTGGTCAGTTAGGATAGCCCCCAACCAACTGGGGCTTCTCCCCCATCTCCACACAACTGCAACTTTTAACAATAATATGCCATATGGCATAACAAGAAACACGTGTAGGGTGAGAAGTTGGCGCTTGTTCTGAAGTCTTGGGCTATGGAGGAGGTCAGGTGTTCGATTCCTGCAGAGGGAAAAACAAATTTTTGAACAGGACCACATTGGCCAAATACGGGGTGCCATATGGTGCCCTCTGATTAGGCCACATGTGACCTTGTGATTGGACCGTACAGTTCAGTCACCAACACAGTCAACTGCCTAGTGGACCACCATGTCAACCTACCAATGCATTTTTCTAGTCAACGTCGTATGACATGTGTCAAGCCCAGAGCCTACCACTTGGCACCACGTCACCCTGTCGTACTATACAATCAGTCGCTTGGTCAGCGCCATGTCACTACCACCTGTCATCTATACTGCCATGTTTCAGACTATCATTGGGCCATGTTAGCATCTGTAAAACCATGTTTCACATCCATATAGCCACATGTCGCTTATGTACGGTGCCACGTGTCACCTCCATATGGTGCCACGTCTCACTTTTTTATTGTTCCACATAACGCTTGAAAATGCAAAACCGAGTGACACATGTCACCTCCTCGTGATGCCATGTGTCCTTGCTAATGTCATCATTATGTCAATTCCCATTCATGTCGACGTACTGTTGACATCAATAGTATGTCCTATTGACTGTTGACTTTGACCAATTGACTTTTTTTCTTGTATGGGAAAACAATCAAAACCTGGTAACTTTCACATATGATGTCCATTTTTGGAAAAAAATATATGGATAGAATCAACATGATGATCCCAACACAATAGCACTAGTTTCATTTGATTTTGATAACTTTGATTTTTAGGCCTTCTTAGATCCATTTTGGATCATTGCTCCCCACTAAGACCTTTTGGTCCTCCAAAAGGGTATTAACCGATCATCAAGTGTTTTATAGGCCACCCCACTTGTCCTTTGTCTTTAAAATCTGTCTCAAGTGCGGGATAGGCCACCCCACTTGTCCTTTGTCTTTAAAATCTGTCTCAAGTGCGGGATAGGCCACCCCAGCCCTAATATTTTATTTGATTTGGAATTACGATCTTCATATATTTCCATAATCCTTTACTCTTTAGAAGGGTTTCCATGTCTGGTTCCCATAAAAGATAATTTGAGCCATTCAAAACAAGAAGATTGATCTTCGATATCTAAAAAATATGATTTTTTTCCACAATTTATAGTGAAGAAATCACCGGCCTATAGTTAATCACAAAAAAAAATAGATTCAGTAAGATTTTTGGACAACAGATAAGGTCACAACCAATCACTCTATTACCATGTTGGGTATTGGGTGTAACCTGGTACAAAACAAATGAACAAAGTTGCAGATAATAGAAGAGGAATAAATTTCAAATATAAAGATGGCATCTAAAGAGAACGTTACATCACTTAAGCACATGGCATTGTGATCAAAACATCACAATTCATGTTGAACATCTTCACACATGTTCACTTAACAATCTTGTACACTTGATAATGACCCATAGGGTGTTCTATTTATAGCTTCAAGACCTAACTAAATTTCTTGGAATCATGCATATCTTGTCCACATACAACCATCAATGATTAGATTTGAATTCAATAAATCTTCACTGTTTAGTTGGCTCGACAAGTATGCTCGATCCGACCGTCCATGCGTCCAACTTGTAGTCAATTTTTCAAATGGCCGATCCACTAACTGACTGTATTTAACTGTTGGTTGATTGTTTTTTATGATGAGCTTGTTGACTACTCGACCATATGATGTATATATCTGGTCAATCACCTGACCAACTGTTTCCAAATGTTGGTCGATCTCTTGATCGACTTATTCCATGAGAAGTGTGGTGAAACATCATAACCCTAGGTTCTAACACTTCAATAATTATTCCTTATTTTCATCCATCTTGTTTTTCATTTGACCTTCCAATTCTCTTTAGAAGTATTCCTAAGAATGTGTTAAATCCACTTGTTTCAACATATTAACACTCATTTCATCAAATTGGTTATTTAATTGGGTTAGCCTAATTTCAAAGTCTTCATTCTCTTTAGAATTCATGTTTTAGTTTTTATGAAGAGTACTAGTAGCATTTCTTGTAGAACCCTTTTCCATGTGAGAAAATAAAAATAATACTCATATATTTTCTCTTTAGCACAAATTTTGAATGGCCAAAAATAGTTCTTCCAATCAAAATTTATGCCAATTGTAAGTCACGTACCTTTCAAACCCTAATTTTTAGTATGTTTGGATGTTTGATATTTGTCTTGATATACCTATGAATTTTGAACCCTTATGATTCTAAAATTGTGTCTTGTAGTACTATGATATGGATTCTAAAACTCTTGAAAATATCATTGTCTAAACCTTCAATGATAAAAAGTTATAGAACAAATACAAAATGTCTTGTTTAAGACTAATTTCATGATTAGTAAACAACCCCACTTCCATGAGATATATCTCACAAATTATAATGATTAAAAATATGAATTTTTTTCCACATATAATTTGATATGGCTCCTCAGGATTATGAAAATTTCATAGTTTGAAACTTCACAAAAAAAATGTTTCAATGAAAATTCCAAGATGACTTTTTTTAAATTGATTTTCGGATGAGTCCCAAGACTTGTATTCCATGGACTTTGTCAGTGTTGATTTTACCCAATCACTGATACAGACACCAATAAATATCATGAGGCCAAATTAGAGAAAAGTAGATGTTGAAGTTGATCTTAAATACCTCATGGATCGGAAGTAGTTACCATGTGATCATGTTCTCTAAATAAATCACAGGAAAATCAATCCCTAAGGGCACAAGGACAAGATTCTATAGACTAGGTACTTATTGAGGTCTTATAAGAGGGATAAGAATTTTCATAATAGGATTAAACCCTTTTAAAACACAGGTCATATCATAATACCACAAATTAAATTCTAAGTATTGGTGAAGGTGTGGTCCCAATCATTCGATGACTACAAGCAAACCTGATCTATGACAGATAGTGAATGTCACATTAAAAAAGAGCATGGTAGATAACATGTGCTTGGGGTACGATGGTGGTTTCTAAAGCCACATGTTGAAATATGTATGGTGTCTCATGACAATGATACATAGATCCAAACCATTATCGTTGGGTCATGATAGTGATATTCTGGTTTGGTCTAACCTCCTACCATTTATTACCCCCAACACACACACATGTGTTCCAGTTCATTTCCATTTAGGATCCACCTAAGAACTCCACCTATGAGCAAGGGGCCCACTGGTCCCAATTATTGGTCCAATAAGGCCTGGTGAAAGATAATTTCAGATGGTACCACATCTGTGTCAACATGGAAAATAAAGCTATTGCCACACATTCATGGGGCCATAATGATGTCATCATGACGTCATTTAAATTTTCTTTCTTTTCAAGATTTTGTTAAAAATATTCATCCAAATAAAATTTTAACGCGTGACAACCTAAAATGTGAAATAAATGATGATAAGTGATTTGATAACTTGATTGAGTCTTGTTGGGACAAGATATCATGGAAATTATTGCAATAGATTTCGATATTCTTCATCAATTGAAGGGAATTTTTAAGCATCTTCCTTAACCATCATATGAGAGGTACACTAACCTAGATGAAATAGTTTGAAATATGAACAAGAATGATTACCCAATGGGAAGGTTGTGTCAATGCACGTGTAATTTTATCAAACTTATCACAGTGAACAAGGGTATTCAAGTAGTGTTAGGCATGCCTATCAAAGTTAGTTATTCGAAGAATATTTTTTGTCATAATTTTGGCCACTTGTCAACATTTCACAAGTATCAGAGATAGAAATTTTGTTCGAATTAAGAAGCAGTAAGCAGTATCAAGAAACAATTTTGAAAAGAATCTGAAGATAAAAGGAAGAGAAGGCTCATTTTGTAAGGGTCAACACTTTTGGGAGTTTAAGTGTTTTTTAGAACCAGAGCTTTCTGATCAAAACCCCTCAGGCACAGATATATATTTAAGGTTGCGGACTTTATGAGATTCATCCACTACATTATGTTTCAGTCTGTCTTTATTTTTGTGCATGTGTTCTTGTAAAAGACACCATCTCATTTTGGCTTCTTGTATCAGATCACCATTAATAAAACCTCAGGAGACAAGTTATATAGCATGTTCAATGTAACTGCATGTTGTATGTGTATGATACTAAGTGATTTCCTCTGAATGTATCACCACTTCTTGTCATTTCTCCATATATTTAAAGATATGCAGAGGGTACCTCTATGGATTTAAATGTTTGATGATGTCCACTGTTTGATGCATGTTTTAATGATATGATGCATTTCTTAGAACCGTTGAATTCTTAATTGATAAACATGTTATTCGTTTCCATAAATTATGAGATTCATCCTTAAAAATGCCTCATATGTTTATTTTTTTATTTATTCTAAATCCATCACTTCACCCATCATTAAAATCAATTCTCTGAAATAGTCATGGAAAAATGGCTCTTGAGGTTGAATGTTTTAATATATAGACTGAGACTTTTTTAGGGCCAGGAGTTCTATAAGAGAGCGAGAAAAACTTACCAAATTTTTCCATAATTTATATTATCACGAGCATGGATTTAAGGCTCAACCTGATTCTTATCCCCTGGGGGTGCCTAGACATCATTCCATTGACAACCTGGAACATCTTGAGGGATAAAAAACTATTTCTCCAAAGATATAGAGAAAAACAAATTGAAATTTTTACCACTTATAATATGATATTTCTCCTCATTATCCAAAAACTTTGACTATCTAAAACTTTCCAGAAAAAGAGTTTTAGCGAAAATTCTAAGATGACTCATTTAAAAATGATTTCAGGATGGGTCACAAACCTTAGATTCCATAGGATATATATCCTCAATTATAAGGAACCATACCTTAGCATTTTTACCACCTATAACTTGTGACTTCAAATCAGTGTCCTCAAAATTTCACAATGTAGAACATCCCAGAAAAGACGTTATAGCGAAAATTCTGAGGTGTCTTAGTTGGAGGAGAGAAACCCTAGAATAGTGGGCTCTTATGCCAAATGATAAAAAATCAATTAATAACAATCCACTTCAAGGGGGAAACCTCCTTTTACAATACATTCAATGTACAAGATGTGATATGATGATCCTAATGCTAGGTCTCCTTGGTGTATATATAAGATACATAGGGTACAATTATAACAAAAGGGGGCAATGAAGGGTTATAGCCCACATACAAATATAACACTAGAAATTTAATAAGTCAATATATAGGGCTTAATAATTGGTTTTATACATAACATCGTGCTTTGTCTAGGGAACAACACTTAATTTTACTCTAGAAAGAATCTATTTATTTTTCCTCCTATCATAGTTGGCATTATGTAAGGTAATATATCCATCTTAAAATGTTTCGACATCTAGTTCCATCATAATATTATCCTAAATCTATTATTCAATTTTCATAACAACCATAAGCCATGGAGGTATCATAGTCAAATCCAAGTTTGCTTGGATTTCTGTGACTGTATCCACTACCTTACCTTTGTCTACAAAATTCAAGGGAAACTTATTAGTTTTTCTAGCATTGGGTATCTCCTCATTGGAAGAAGTGTTGATTGCACGATCATTAGATCATTTAGGGTTCTTAAGGTCATTACCTCCATCATCATTTCTTGAACAATTATGAGTTTTTTTGAACTACTTATATTCTATGAAACATTGACATTTTTATCTTCAACCTTCCCAAAGTCCTTGAGGTTAGGGATGATTGAAGTTTGAATATTCCCTATGTGAGTCTTAACATAGGGTTTATCACTACATTCCATATTAGAAATAGTATGCAAATAATTATCTTTCAACTAGTGATTTATCCTCTCATCATGACTTTCATCACTCTCACTACGAAATGACTTTAACTCAACCATGCATTTCCAATCTTCAAAATTAGGAGTGGCACTAGGATGATTACTGTTGTCCTTGTCTAAAATTACATCTTTATAACTCAAGGGCTCTCTTTTCCCTTAAACTATATCTTATTCAACATTAATGATGGTATATTCTAGGAATCTATTTCCATAATGAATCATCTTCGTGTGTCTTTCTAAAGTGACATCAAGGTCAAATATTGGTTTCTCAATGGTCTCTTGTAGTGCCAAAGAACCCATTTCATGAGAAATATCTATAAAATTGTCTATTTATATTATTGTCAAAACCCTACATTTAATTGGAATATGGATAAATTGCTCACTTTCTTATTGGAAATAACATGATCCCATTTAAGATTATGCCTACAAAAATATAATAAGAAATACTCATCCTTGACAAAATTAATCAACAATCTGTGTTGCTTCAAATATATAAGAATGAATTATCATATACTATGAAGTATACTTGATGCAGGAGCATCTCTCCACGTCAGTCAGCCAGCCAACCAACCACGTTAGCGAATTCAAATCGCGTGGTGAAGAGAGGCGCAGCCTCATTTGAAATTTGAATTCAATGTAATTTAATGCTTAAGCTGGTGAGCTGTGAAGCCGTTCCTTTGTGTAGGCATAGAGTAGATCAGCCTTTAATGTTTGTAAGGTTGAAATCTATATCCGAATAGAGGACTAGACAACTATTCAATGCAATTGAATAGGGTAGGTAGATTGGGGGGAAGAGCTCGAAGAGCCCCCTCATGTAAAAAGATCTATTGTATCTCTTTGATAGTTAGTGAGGTGGAGAGTTAGTGTGTGATAGTTTGCGTGTAGAGAGAAGAAGAGAAGGAGCCAAGACCTTGTTATAGGCTGTGCTCAGGAACACATTGTAAATACAAGCATTTGCCATATTTAATACAAAGAGCAGTTTTTCCTGCATGTATTCTATGTTGAATGAATGTCTGTGAGTGTTCTATTATGTTGTAGATGTATGTTAGGCATTTGCAGGAGTTCTTGATTTTAGGCTTGAGAAGTCTTTGAGGCTTCATACCAGGAGGGTGTGACAGAACGCTGCAGGTTCTGATAGCCGTGCATAGAGGTTGCACTTCTGAATTATGCGGGTTCAAACAAAGATGTGCTGTGACATAATGACTGGAGTCAACAACTCAAGGAATACCTCAAGGTTACTGAACACCTTGGAGGCAAGGCTGTGAAGGAAGAACACAATTGCAGACAAAAGCTCTGAGGAGTTCTGTGAAGCTCTGCGAGGTGGGCATTGAGCATATGCACCATGGTGCATTGAGAAGAACTTTGTTGTGAGTTTAGACAGAAGAAACAGAATCACTGAGGATTCTAAGAGCTCTGCCAAGTGGGCATTGAGCATGTGTAAGGAGTGCACAGAGGACATAACTACTAGATGTTCTATGAGAAGATACTCTGCCAGGTGGGCATTGAGTAGGTGTTCAGATAGGCACAGAAGAGAAGAGAACTCTTTGAGTTCTAGAATTTAGAGGAAGATTCCACTGAGGGATCTTCACAGGGTTGCTGAACACCCTGCAGACTCAGCAAGAGGTTGCTTGAGGTAGAGGATAGCCAGGAGGGAATCCAAGTATTCTCCATCTGTAGGAGAAGGAAGAAGGATAAAATCCCTTAGGGGTTTGAGCGTTTGAGAAGCTCAGGAGAGACAACACTGTGTGTGCATGAAGACTCTGCGTAGGATCAGGAGTTGAAGAATCCTTCAAGGATTCGAAAGGAGAAAATATCAGGAGGAACAGTGTCGTGGAGAACATAGGCAAAGCTCAAAGTGTGAGGAGTTCAGAGAGGAAAAAGAGGACAAAGGTTGAGGCCTTTGAGAACTTGGAATTCTTCCAAGTGCAAGAAGAAAGCACAACAGCTCAGGAGGAGCAGCATCAGCCATCAGATCGGCCAAAGAAATATGGACCATTGAAGATTTCATGTCCAGAGAGCATCAGGAGAAGCGCACAGAGGAGAGGAGACCATGAGTCATCAGATCTCTCTCAGATACTCGTCATCCGTTGGATCGGCCAGAATTTCACGAGGCTTAAGCCCTCAAAAGGAGAGGACGAAAGTCCCGACAGGTATCGGGATATCGGTCATCGACATATCGGGAGTCTCGAAGACAGGAGATCGGAAATCTCCATGGGAAAAGTCCCGGGAATGATCTGGACCGTCCGTTAGTGGAGACACATGGTGGAGATCGAGCGACCCGTCGATATATCGGCTATCGGGGTTTTGATTTGACAGAGTATTTCTGTCATCGGGGTATCGAAAACTCTGAAACAATGAGATTGGATCAGGGTCGTCCATTTGTCGGGATACGTGTCAGAGATCCAAAGAAAGTCGAGGATCGACATTTCGTGAATCCCGTGGACAAGAAGTCCTGGCATTTTGGAATCGCGAAGTCTGATTTTCTGAAAGAAAGGAGAGCTCTGTTGTGTTGGGGGCAGTTGACGTCATACTGGGGACTGGGATATCGGGAATCCCGTGGACAAAGTGTTTACACATTTTGGCATTGCGAAGCCCGAAATCCCGATAAGGAGATAAGACTGTGGTCTTACGAGGACTAGTCATATGGACTAGGGGGCATATCCAAGAGGGGCTAAGGATGGAAGGGAGTGCATAGACAAATCGGAGTTTGGGATTTTGAGAGGACAGGAACTCTCGACATCAGAAAAGGAGAAACCCTGAAACTCGAAATTAAATCAGGGAAAGGTCACAGGCGCGTGCAGAGGCTATGACAGGGAAAAGAGAAGGACCTGTGGATCGGGTTTTTAGCAGAGATTCCAACAGGGAATCAGATGATCTAATTCGGCTCACATGATATGATTGATCAATCCTGAGAGATCTAATTCGGCTCACATGATATGATTGATCAATCCTGAGAGCGGGTACAGAGGTGCGTCAGAGTGGTAATGCAGATTTCATCCGCATATTTCGTGCAAAGCGAGGGGAAGGAAGACGTAGAGTGTTGAGACCTCGGTAAGGATTTGTTTGTAGGTGGTGGGAAACACCGTAGGCGTACTGGCGATTGTAGATGAAGCCTGGAACACTCTTAGTGTGAGGACAAAGCAGTTTCTAAGAGAGTAGACAGGGACAACTCCATGACTACTGAAGGCCATAGGCATGCCGGGAGGAAGAGCAAGAAGAAAAAGCTTGCGTTAAAATGGATAAAGAACTCGTGGAAATAAGGGCAGACATAGAAACACTTGAACTATCAATGTGGCAGGATAAGAGGTCTGGTGATTTTGGATGAATGGCCCATGAAGAAGGCAAAAGAAAATGGCCACCAAGGAGTTGATGGTCAGAAGACAGCAGAAGCTATTAAGAGGGTGGTTGAGGTACACCAAAACCTCAATGGACTAGAAGGAGAAATGGTTCAGGTGTGTGAACAAGAAACTAGGAGAATTATCGATGAAGAGAATGAATTGGGATCAAATGAAGATCTCGCACCACCAGAGGGCGCAAAGGAAATCTCAGCTTCCAGTAAGAACGAGCTGAGATCATCAAGGATCCTAGACCTGCCGTGGAGGATAGCCAAGGAATTTCAAATTTCCAAACTGGGCAATGATATGGGGTCACTACGAGATCTTGAAGAAGACCGCCAGAGGGTAGCGGAAGACCCCATATTGCCAGATGGGTAGAGATGAGAATTCGAGGCTATCTAAAGGTCTCGTGGACTTGGAGGTGAGTTCAATTTAGTAAGGAGTGATGATGAAGATGGATCAATTGATTCATAATCGCCAGAGGGCAAAGGAACAACCCCACATACCGTGGGGCGGGGGTGAGTAGGTGAGTTGGAATCAACCAGAAGAGATGATAGAGCAGGTGAACTCAGTGGTGAGTTTGGATCAGTAGGTGCAGATGACAAAGGAGGAGGATATGAGAAATCTTCTGATGATTGGGTGAACTCCATTATTATTATTACATACATTAATTCATACCATTTTGCCCGTGAGGAGGCGTAAACTGCGGTTGTAGATGCCATCAATCGTAAGAACAACACCAGACTCAAGTAGGGAAAGGGAGAATTGGAGCAGACTTGGAAGCTGCCAAAGCAGATGAAGAACTGAAGATGAGCATTCCGAGGGAATGGCTCAAATATATTCCAAATTAGGGAAGTTAGAAAATCGGTTGACAATAGAAGAAGAAGAAGGAGGAAATGGAGCATTCCGAGGAGTGGGTCTAATAATATTTATCCGTGAAGCTGAAGCCAAGAAGAAGAAGAGGCGTAAAACATTTTGCATCGGGACCAAGGGGAATTCCATTGAAGCTCAGGAAGAGAGGGTGAAACCGGCAGTAGCATGCACATCCAACAGTAAAGTTGGAAACATAAGGAATAAGGAGGCTGGAAGATCACAAAGACCGCTTCCATGTGCCAAAAAATTTGCAGCTGAGGAGATCGAAAATAGGACCAACCAATCGGAGCAGCCTGGATGAAGCGACGAGGAGAGATCGGGGATGATGTCGAGAAGTCAAGGTGAACCGCCAAGAAGGAGAGGTCGCTGCAAAGCATAGTGAGAAGCAGCTGGAAGAAATGAAATAACAAGAAAGAAATGGAGCGTATGAATGTACTCCGCAGGATGATTTGGGATCCGTGAGCATTTCAACATCGATGGAAGCTCTATGAGAAGGAGCTCATGAATTTTGTAGTCGAGGAGTATGATGCAGAGCATCTCTCCACCTACCTTGAAGCCAGCCAACATCCACGCAGAAGCGAATTCAAATCGCTGGTGAAGAGAGGTAAGCAAATTTCATTTGAAATCTGAATTAATGTAATTCTAATGCTGTCGAAGAGCTTTGAAGCCGCGGCTCCTTTGTAGCAGCATACAGAGTAGATAGCCTTGAACGTTTGTAAGGCTGAAATCTAGATCCTAATAGCGATCTAGACAGCTATTCAATGCAATTGAATAGGGTAAGTATGTTGGAGGGAAGAGCTCGAAGATCCCCCCTCATGTAAAAGATATATTGTATCTCTTTGATAGTTAGTTATGTGAGAATCTGCGAGTAGAGAAGAAAAGAAGGAGCCGAGACCTTGTTACAAAGTCGCGTTTAGGAACACATTACAAAATACGGTGCATTTTCCATATTTAATACCAAGAGCAGTTTTAAGCATGTATTCCTGCGGTTGAATGAACGTCCTGCGGAGCGTTCTATTACAAGTTGTAGATGTATGTTAGAATTTTGCGGTGAGTTCTGATTTCAGGTTTGAGAAGTCCCTTTGAGGCTTCATACCAAGAGGGTGCGACGTAAAAGTCGCGGGTTCCGGGATATCGCGGTACGTGAGGTTGCGGTAATCTCCTCAATTCCTCAAGGGTTCTACAAAGACGCGGTCAGCGCACAAGGACCGCACCAACAACTCAAGGAAGACCCTGCTAAATCGAAACAACTTCGGAGGAAAGGTCATGGAAGGAAGAACACCGCTGCGCACGTAAGCCTCGAGGAGTTCGCGGATCGGCCAGTGGGTATTGAGCATATGCACCGTGGTGGATTGAGAAGAACTCACTGGTGGAGTTCGATAGTGAAGAAACAAAACTCACCGAGGGATTCTCGAGTTCTACCAAGTGGGCATTGATCAAGTGCAAGGGAGTGCACGAGGGACATAACTACTAGATGTTCCGTGAGAATATACCGCTAGGTGGGTATTGAGTGGTGCGCAAGATAGGCACAGAGGAGCGAAGAGAACTCTTTGAGTTCTGAATTTAGAGGAAGAGTCCATCGAGGGATCTTCACAGGGTTACTAAACACCCCGCATCTCCAAGAGGTTGATAGCTAAGAGGGCATCCAAGTATTCTCCATTTGTAGGAGAAGGAAGAAGGATAAACTCCCTTAGGTTCCGAGAGCGTTTGAGAAGCTTGGGAGAGATAGCACCATAGCAATGTGTGTGTGCGTGAAGACTCTGCAGAGGAGCAGAAGTTGAAGAATCCTTCAAGGATTTGAAAGGAGAAAAGCTCAGGAGGAACAACGTTGTGGAGAATGCAGGTGAAGCTCAAAGTGTGAGGAGTTCGCAGAGGAAAAAGAGGACAAAGGTTGAGGCCTTTGAGAATTTGGAATTATTCCAAGTGCAGGAATAAAGCGCAGTAGCCCGAGAGGAGCAGCATCAGTTGTCAAATCGGACGAAGAAATCTGGACTGTTGAAGATTTCGCATCCAGAGAGCATCAGGAGAAGCGCACAGAGGAGAGGAGACCGTGAGTCGTAGGATATCTCTCAGATACCTGTCAGCCGTTGGATTGGCCAGAATTGCACGAGGCTTAAGCCCTCGAAAGGAGAGGACGAAAGTCCCGACAGGTATCAGGATATCGGTCATCGGCATATCGGGAGTCTCGAAGACAGGAGATCGGAAATCTCCATGGGAAAAGTCCCGGGAATGATCTGGACCATCCGTTAGTGGAGACACGTGGTGGATATCGAGCGACCCATCGGTATATCGGCTACCGGGGTTTTGAGTTGACAGAGGATTTTTGTCATTGGGGTATCGGAAACTCCAAAACAACGAGATTGGATCAGGGCAGTCCATTTGTCGGGATACGTGTCAGAGATCTGAATAAAGTCAGGGATCGACATTTCGTGAATCCCGTGGACAAGAAGTCCTGGCATTTCAGAATCGCGAAGTCTGATTTTTCAAAAGAAATGAGAGCTCCGTTGTGTGGGGGGCAGCTGACGTCATATTGGGGACCGGGATATCGGGAATCTCGTGGACAAAGTGTTTACGCATTTCGGCATTGCGAATCCCGAAATATCGATAAGGAGATAAAACTGTGGTCTTACAAGGACTAGTCATATGGACTAGGGGGCATAGCTAGGAGGGGCTAAGGTCGGAAGGGAGCGCGTCGGTGAATCAGAGTTCGGGAGTTTGAGAGGACAGGAACTCTCGACATCAGAAAAGGAGAAACCCCGAAACCCGAAATTAAATCGGGGAAAGGTCACAGGCGCGTGCAGAGGCCGTGACAGGGAAAAGAGAAGGACCTGTGGATCGGGTTTTTAGCAGAGATTTTATCAGGGAATCAGAGGAGCTAATTCAGCTCGTGGAATTTGAACGATCCTGAAGAAAGTGGTAACTTTTTCATGCACAAATCTTATGTATTCATCATAAAGTCAATCTAGTTCATGACTAGTGTGCATTATGCTCACTCCATGAAAAAATTAACCCTAAATGATATAAAAATAGAAATGGGTAAGGTTGTGGCTCCACAACATTAGGTACCATAGTCGAGCTAAATTGACTATGGGTCTATGTCATCCCATAATGGGTGCCTTGGAATTTGGTTACTCAAAAGAAAAGAATATACCAAGTACAAAGACATATAAAATTCCCCTTATGGAATTCCTTGGGATAGTACAACATCTAATTCGATATAATCTTTCCTGATATAAATTTCATTTTTGGAAAAAACTATAAAACCAATGACATACAACACATACCTTTCAAACTTCATCATGCATCCCCTCCCAAGTACTTTAATTAACAAGTGTTCCATGGCAGCGTAGTCCCTGTCAGGTTGGAATGGGAATAAATGCACATTGAAGTACATGTGGTATCCATGCAGAGGCTGACAAATATAATAGACCCAACATAGTTTTCTTTGAAATTTATCAAATATGAAAAAAGGACCAGGATACACAGTAAACATTCAAATATATCCAGCATAGGTTTTTTTGAAATTTATCAAAAATAAATATGGTCTGTTACATATATCTGGAATCTATTCCATATAAAACACAGACATTAAACATTCAAATATAACAAACATAGTTTTCTTTGAAATTTATCAAAAATTAATAATGCCTGTTACATATTTCTTGAATCTATTCCATATCTTTGGAAATTTAAATGCGTTTTTCATATATACTGGGATTGCGGCTCCCGCAGACCATAAAAAGAAATAAGTACAAGAATTAGGACTGTAGAAAGAAGACATGCGCGATGGTAGAGAGGAAGACCCGAAAAGAAGAAATTGGAAGTTATGAGCCTTTGGATAAACATTTCTATTTAAAGAGGTAGAATAACTAGATTGATAAAGAAAACAAGATGACATTGGTATAGACTTACTATGAAGCTGATACGTTTTTGGTGATGTCATCCACGATCGCTGGAATCGTGCCAAACAATTGTTTCCCTTCCTCGATGAGGTTTTCCATTCACCATTGGAATCATTCTTCAATGTATCTTCTCATGGGGGGCATGTTGATTTCATCCTAGATTTCTATGTCAAAAATCTCATTTTCTAATTTCCTTAGATCCATAGAAATACTATGCAGAGCCTGTTCAATTTCTTCACTATGTGCTGCATAGTCCAGTACCTAGTTCTCGAGCTCATCTACACGATATTCAAGGATCCCATAAAACTTTTCTAAAGTCAACCCCTTTAAAATATAAAGTTGTTCATAGAAGGCTTCTTTGGTCATTGACAAGGATTTGAGGACTAAGTTTGGGTCTTGAACCTCCTTGGTACTTCTAGCTAAGTCTATTTAGGTCAGGTTTCTGAATAATTCTTCTTTTTTGATATGGTTTTTTCACATGATTCCACAATGAGTTCCAGGTTCTTAACTTTATTTTGCCATCATGCTTTTAATTTTTTTATCCGCTTTGGGGAGGGGAGATTCTCTTGTCTTCTTTTTAGATCTGAGTTGTTGATGACATGGTTGGAAAAAGGGGTCAACATCTATTCATAGAAATTTTGATCATTTTTTAAATTCGTCTGCAAATGTTCATGAAAATCATTTGCCCTCTTTCGAAAGGAAGCTATATTTTGTGATGTTTCCAAAGCTTCAGTAGCTAGCTACATTATTTTCTTTATGCTATTCTCTACAAGGGTTCTAAATGACGCGAGGAGGTTGGAGGATACTTTTAACTTGGCTGCAGGTGTAGCAGACATGGGTTTTGCTAAAGGACTGGAAAAATATGGGGTGGCAATGAAAGCCTCCTCAAATTCTTTGATGTTGTCTTTCAGTTTGGCATTCTCCGCTTCAATTTCTTCAATTGAATCATCAAGGGCATCAATGGTTATGCGGTGAAATAGGGAGATTTGGGATGACCACATTTTCCTAAAGTTAATCTTTGTACAAGATCCGCCTTTCTTATTTTTCACATCTCTCTTTTCAATGACTATATTTTTAGATTGGCTGTCAAAAACAATGCTTTGGAATACGAAGGATTCATATTCATCAAAAATGTCAGTCTTAGCTATTTCCATTGCGGAACTATGGTGCATCATGTCTATGGATGGGACAACTTTTTGCATGTGCTCAGTTTCAATTTCAAGTTGCATCTGTTCACTTTCAATTTCGGGTTCGTCTGCCTATCCTATACTATTTTTTCTCTTCTTTGTCAGGGGAAATTTGTGAGAACTATTAATTTTTGTGCGAGGAGGGTTCTTATCTCCTCCTCCGTTTGAATATTTCTGGGTTTCTTTCTTACTGGGGTTGGTCATTGAAGCGATGATCTGTGATTTCATGATGGTAGGGGACTGGACACTCTTCTCAATGGATAATTTTCCTTGTTGTCTGTACAATTCAGTCGTGCTTAGCAATGTCTCTATGTCGTAATCGCCAGATTCTGGATTTTTGTCGTCACTGTGTTTGTCTTCGGTCAGGCATTTATGGATAAAAGAGTGTCTAAATCCAATTGCTAGTAAATTTTCTCGAAAAATCCCATTAGGTTTGAACCCTTTAAGCCTTTCACAATATGTTAGATTCAAGTTCCTGAAATTGCCTATGAATTCATCAATCTTGTTGACGTTTCTGCACACGAAGTCCCCAACTTTCCAGGGCAGAGGAATGAACTGTATTTTTTTCTTGTCATGGAAAAAATGCAACCAGTGGTTGTATTG
Organism: Picea sitchensis; assembly: GCA_010110895.2. Lineage (NCBI taxonomy): Eukaryota > Viridiplantae > Streptophyta > Pinopsida > Pinales > Pinaceae > Picea > Picea sitchensis. The sequence goes on along the minus strand of SNQJ01S0003779.1, from coordinate 12,919 downwards.
ACTTGTTGTTTCTGTAACAAACATCTTGCCCATGATGTGGCATGGAAGGAAAGAAGGATTTTCCTTGGAGCCAAAGACCATTAGTACACTGTGATTTTTCTTTTGTTCAATTGTCCCCTTCCTATTCAAAAACTTGGTTTCCTCGACAGACATTTGGGGAGCATCCTTCCCTAATGAAAAATATTTGAAAACTAAGACAAAGTCATTAAAAACTTCATAAAAACAATGGGAGGCCTTGTGCCCCCACAAGGCCTAATACCAAAATGTTAGGTCGAATCCATAGTTTATTTTCTTGGAAAGGGACAACAATGCACTATTGCAAAAATCAAGTAGGATGACATATAAAAAAAATCGATTCTTTGAATTGTGACAGATGGGAACATATTTCAATGGAAATTAGCTTCCCCCAATCGAAAATGAATTTTTCCTTGATTGTGAAGTACAAAATATAAATTACTATACGGGAAATGCTTGTCGTGGATTCCTGTCCCATTATTCTTGTAAACAACCAAGCAATTTCCCGTAATGGATTTTTAAAGGAACTTACCTGCAAATTTGTGGTATCTTCAGGAAATGTTGTTGGGTCTTCGAGGAACTCGAATAAGATGTCCAACCCATTATCATGTTTTTCTAGGAACTGCTTGTAGTCTTTTCCTCTAAAAGTCAATGTTGGCTCCGATAATTTTAACATCTTGCAGAATACCTGAGGTGACAAAGAAACAGAAGAATGGTTGTGCAGTGGAATAGTTCTTTGGCTTGAAACATATTTTTCGGTGCACCAAGAGACCACCTCCTTACAATCAAAAAATTCAGGGGCACAGCTTGCACGAGCGATTCCAAAGGTCCAAATCACTTTGTTCTGGGCGGAACAGGATGAATAGTAAAAGTATGCCCTGGACCACTGGAAGTTCTGGTCTTGACGTCTGAATATATTCACTGTATCTCCAAAAAAATGTCATAGACCTACTACCATAAGTTTACAAGAATGTTTTTTTTCTCCAGACGATGATTGAAATGAAGAGTTGGAAGGGAAAATATAACACTGCACAAATCTTGGTCCAATGCGTGTGAAACAAAGATCTCCTCGAGAATTTTTCTCATTAATGACAATTTCGATGGTTGTTGCATGATGCGTTGTTGACATTAAATACTAGTAATTGCACACATAGAAGTGCAAACATGGCGGATATGACAATGAGAAATTAAGCACTAGAGATTTCTTGAACGGGAAAACGTGATGACCCGTGTTTGAGATGAAAAATCGGAAGGGACACTATAAATCTTCGTAGATCTTGGTTTAATGCATATTAATGGGAGATCTCCTCAAGCGTTTTGCTCATTAATGACAATGTTGACCGTTCCTGCATGGTGAGTTTTTACCATGAAAGGTTACTAATTGCATATTAAGAAAGAAGTATGAAGGTCATGAGGACAGGAAAGAGCAGTTAAGGAGTGTCTAATTATCGAAAATGGGTGAGGGGGATTCAAAATAGGGTTTCAGGGTAGAATTGTTGGAGGCGAGTGCGTGAGGGTCAAATTGTATGTCTCAAAATATTTTGAGTGCAATATGCATAACACTGAAGAGGGTATGACAGGACAGGCCAGAGGGAAATTTGTGTATCGCGGAAGTCCGGGTAATGTTTGCAAGACATGAAACAATGGAGGTGAAAACGTGAGCCCGCTTATCTCGGAACTCGCAATCGAAAAAGTGGCTCAGGTATGGAATAGAGAAATGACTAGGCATATTTGTTTTCGCTAATATATTGAAACTTGTAATATATATCACATTGCATGGAAAGATATTTTATGCATGTCTCTAGGAAGAAAAGAGAAAATAAGAGAAGATAAATTAATTTAAATTCGAGGAGTCGAGTTTTAATTAAATTTCACTGTCTCGTCAATGCTTTTGATTTTTAATGGAGGTCTGTATGGTTGTTGCATGATGAACTAGTAGCATTAAAACTTGTTCGGGCACAGTAAACAATGCCTAAGAATTGGAGATTTCGTGAACCCACCAACCCGAGGAACCACAAAAGAGATTCCTTGAAATGGGAAAGTATGGAAATCCATCGGATGTGCTTCAGGATTAGGGTGACAATGGCTCCCCAGGAGACGTGACTTCCCAAGGGTCAAATTTTATGTCTTAGAACTTGAATGCAAGATGTGTACCACAGAAGAGGGGATGATATGGTTGTCCAATGGTTAATTTGTATATGGCAGAAATGACATGTTTAAGGTTCATGCACAACCAAGTGCTATCATTTAAGATTTTCAATTTCATTTCCAAAGAGAAGTAGGAAGGTGGTGGGGGCAGGGAAAAATAAGTAAGGAATGGATAATTATCGAAATTAGTTGGTAAAGCTTCGAAATAGGGCTACAAGATACAACCAATAGAGGTGAGGGCCTGAGGGTCAAATTGTATCTCTCGAGAGTGTTGACCGTAGAACGTGTAACATGGAAGAGGGCATGATGATGCATTGCTGCGGACAAATTGTATATCGTGAAACTCTGGATACTATTTGCCAGTCATGGAATGTTGGAAACACAATCGTGAGGCCGCCAGTCCGGGAACCCGCAATCGAGAAAACAGAAGGGAAAACTGGATACAAAGTAAATGTACAATGCCATGAAGAGACAACCAATTTGGGGCTAAGTTTTGAAAGGAATGACGAATGGTTGGGCTTGTGACGAGGAATTCCAGCAGACAAATTGTATATCGCGAAACTCCAGGCACTATTTGCAAGTTGCGGAAGGTTCCAAACATAACATTGAGGCTATCAATCCGGGAACCCACAATCGAAAAAGTGTCCAAGTATGGAATACGGAAACGCTGGGCCAGACTTTTTTTCGCTAATATATTGAAATTTGTAATAGCTTTTCCATTATCTTGCAAGATCTTCTTTACATGTTTCTGGACAAGTTCTATAGGGATGGTTAGTCCTTGAAATTTATTCTTATTAATGACGATCCTTATGGTTGTTGCATGATGGCATTTTAGTATTAAACCTTTGGTGTTGCATATTTGGAAAGAATTATGAGGATATCCAGAACATGAAACATTGACCAAGAATTGGAGATTTCGTGAACCCGCCAACAGGAGGATCCAAAATAGGGTGACAAGGCGTCCCCAGAAGACGTGAGGCCCCGATGGTCAAATTTTATTGCTCATAACATTTGAATGCATAATCTTTAACAAAGAAGAGGGGATGATGTCAAAATCCGGTAGTCAATTTGTATATAGCGGAGGATTAGGTACTAATTGTTTTGTACCAGTGTGTTCAATTCTCACTAGTAAGAGCATAATTAGTGTATATTAGGAAGGATGGGAAGTTAGTGGGGATGGAAGGTAGCAACAAATACTTTGAAACATTTGTGAACCATGGTAGAGTGAAGCTTGCGAGTTCGAGGAGTTTGTGGTGGGATTGTAGATCATAGAAGTTTTGAGTACAAAATGCATATCACGAAACAAGAAGCAACAATGTTCGATCGTGCCAACCCGAAAAACACGATCATAAAATTGGCTAAGTATGGAAAGGAACAACAGTCGATCGGATTCATCATGTGAAGATATAGATGGATATGAATATATGTCATCCCACCAATGTTGGAATCCGCGGTCATAGAAAGGCGACTAAGTATATAACTAGAAAGTGATAATACACGGGAAGAACAAAAGGGAAAAAGGGCCAAGGAGTTCACGATGGAATTGTAGATCACAGAAGTTTTGAGTGCAAGATGTATATCATGGAACAAGAAGCAGTAGATTTCTAACGCGCCGACCTGACAATCGCGGCCATAAAATTGGCTAAGTATGGAAAGGAAAAATGATTGGTCAGATTCATCATGTGAAGAGATAGATGGAGATGAAGATATGTCACCCTGCCAATGCTGGTACATGTGGTCATAGAAAGGTGTCTAAGTATATAACCAGAAAGCAATAATACATGGGAAGAAGAAAAGGGAAAAGGGGCTAAGGAGTCTATGGTGGAATCATACATCACATAAGTTTTGAGTGCAAGATGTATATCACAGAACAAGAAGCAGCAGAGTTGGAAAGCGCCAACCCAGAAACTACGGCCATAAAATTGGCTAAGTATGGAAATAAAGAGCGGTCGATCGGATTTTTCATGTGAGGATATAGATGGAGATGAAGATATGTCAGCTCATCAACGCTGGAACCCACAAGCATAGAAAGGCGACTAAGTATATAACTAGAAAGTGATAATACATGGGAAGAAGAAAAGGGAAAAAGGACTAAGTATCTCACAGAAGAACATCTATTGTTTGTTTATTAATGTCAATCTTTTTGAACCCTTGGTGAGTTATTACTAGTAAAATCATAAATTGCAGATCACGGAATTTCTTTGGGTGCAATATGTATATGACGGAACAGGGTGTTAGCGATCGAACGCACTAGCAATTTTTTGAAGAATGATGCCTAATCTTGCAGGGAACTTTTGATTGCCTTCCTGAACTCCAAATGCATATTTTAAAGTACCATTGGAAAGCTTAGGATTCTAGATGTCAATCGACTATTCAAGCATGTAAAACGGACTCTCCACGACTTAGAAATTTGTTTTTTCCTAAGGAAGTTTATTTCTGGAAAACCTGCCTTTTCGGTGGTTTAGGCGAATAGGACGATTGTTCATTAACCACCGAAAGCCGTTCTTTCGATAGTTGAACCACCCAGAAGTCTTCTATCTTAACCACCAAAATCCTGTAATGACCAAATCACTTTAAATTTCGCCCAGATCAGGAATTTTCGAATCAGAATGAGATGAAACCTCTTGGAATAGACGGGTGGTGAATTATCAAGTCAGATCCAATRGTTACTTTGATGGATAAGGAAAAGAAGAGGTGTTTTAATCAAGTTTGGTACATTTTTCAAAGGCAAAAATATAGGGTTTTTGCTCAACTCAGCAAATTCTAATTCTATCTTTTGGAAGAGCCATCAAACAACCTTGGGAGGCTAATTTGCACTGCATCAAGACTCTACTACCTCTAAAGACCATCATATGTGGGATTGACCTCATTTTGAGGATCTTTCCTTATTTCTTGAAAATATAGTTTGACTTTCTGTTTTTAGTAAATCAGATCCATTCTTTTAGGATCTAGATAATGCATTGTAAAGCTATAAAGCTGAAGGTAGAATAGGAACTAAGGGTTCGACTTTGGAGACTTTTTCATATTATGTAACTCAAAACTTCTCATTTTCACATGGAGTAATACAAGCTTCTTTTGCCATAACTTGTTCAGATTTCATCTTCTTTTCTATTCTGTACTTGCACCTGGATATTGTATTCATGTTGTTATGCTTGTTTATGCCCGATAACTGTCGTCTTATCATTGCATTCATAAGTTTAACTTTGCAAGTATTCCTGTGATTATTGTAATTGGCCATTCATATATGCTTTATATGTGATTCTGCTGATATAATAGTTATTTCTTCATTCATCACCTTATTTGTAAACTCTCTGAACATTTGTGGTTGAAATCCTTGTCCATCTAGATGTGTTTATGCATGATTTGAGTGAGAAATGATCCAGTCCTCCGAATTGTTCCAAACCCACACTCTTTATTGAGAAAATGGTTACCAAAAGATTAAGTTACTAGGCATCTCTGACTTACAGCCTAGGAGAGTTTCCTGGAGTGATAAAAAATTGGCGCCGTTGCCGGGGAGAGAGTACCGAAGCTCAACTTCCTTGGGAGAACGACACAGCAGATCTAGTTCTTGATGATAGAGAAGAAGTAGACACTATCGGTTGTACATCATCTATCTGGCGACTCCATAAAGGGCGAATTCAGTGGTGAATCCATTGTTCAGAATTCTGTTGGTGACTCCACTGGTATGAAATGGAAAAGATCTTATCTAAGAGGTATGATTTTTGTGATTTTTCAGATATAGCCAGTTTTCCACATCCAGTGCCGACTATAATTTAATGGGATGATTATCTTCCGAGATTCAGAGGAAGCAAGAATGATCATCCCGGTGAGCACTTATTCAATTTTCATAAGTGCATGCTTGAACATGGTTTTGTTCACGAAGATGTCTTGATCAAGCTGTTGAAATTTTCTTTAGAAGAAAATGCTCGTGAATGGTGTCAATCTATTCCTAATGTTAGTATCCATTCTTTGAAGGATTTTCATGTGGCTTTCAATTCATATTACGGGAAGTTTTACTCAGCTGATCTTATTTTTTATAACTGTTGTAAAGAATCTTCATTCCACATCCAACATTCGGTTAGTATTTCTTTTGATTGTGAAGATGTTGGTGATAGTCATATTGTAGACACATTTGTCATTGATTCAAATGTCTCTTATTGTTTTGACTATGGGATTAAAGAGGCTTCAGATTTTGATAAAGAAGTTGTTGATATGAATTCAGTATCCCAAGAAATTTAGAAGCAATTGTTCTTTCCTTTACCATCGATACCCATCATTCTTGATCTAGAATCTATCTAGTAGTAGATGTCAAACAATCCATGATTAGTACATAAATCAATCTACAACCATTTTCAGATTTACAAATAGTTGAAAGTGCCAGCCTTCATGGGAAAGAGAATACCCAAAGATTTTTTGATTTTCAGCTCAAACAACAGGAAGAGGTTTTTCTTTATAGCTTTGTTGGTCCTTTTGATGATTATTGCGACTCTTTGAKTAGAACATATGTCAACTTGTTTTTGAAGGAAGGTTGGTTYTGCTKCCCTTTCAAACTCCATTTCTGYATGCTATGGTTTCTAATATTTTTCAAGTCAAGATCAAGCATGATATCAGTAAATCAGTTTCTTACTTGGTTGCATTGGAAATTCAGTTTTACTTGATCAATCTACCCCTACTGGTTAGAGTAGGAATAGATAGAAAATAAGCTCGTCATCAAGCATGAGATCCTTTTCAGTCTAGTAGTTTGCAACAGGAACTTGTGTTCAACATTTTATTACAGTTTGGATAAGTTGTAGGGATGGTTGAGGAGATTTGAGAAAATGGCCTTGTATGTTGGCTTTGATGTAGTCTAGAGCAGGCATCTTATTGTCCTTTCTGCTCTACATCTGCGATTTATAAATTCCCTCTGTTTATTTTTGTTATTCTAGACTGGTTTTGTTTATAAGTTCTAGATTGGAATAAAACACCAGTAGGACAATGCGGGTCTTGACAGGGTGTGTATATGCCTTGACTATTAAATGCTTCAATATCTAAAAGAGGCCCAGTATTGCTTGCAGTCCTATACTGATAATAAGTTGCTTGGTTATGAAGGAGAAACAACTATGTACGCTCAACACCATGAAATGCATCACCAGACAGTGGTGGTTTTGAATAGCCCCGAATTGTTTAGCTCTACATTTGTTGACCCTTGTATTACCAGGTTCTTCATTCACACCTTCCAATACTCCAGCAAGTATTTGTATGGACAGAATTCATAAAATATGTTGTCAGACATGTAACTGGTATATCAAGGATTGGAGATGTTGATGTTATTTTCTCATTATTTGTTGGGTGCTTAACAACTGGTTTGTTGTCTATCACCCTCATTATATCTTACTACCCCATAGATAGCTCACATAAAGTCCACACATGAGAAGAATTTGGCAAATGTGGTGAAGCTACCCCCTCAAACTGAACGGGAGTTTCTTCATCCAAAAGTTCCAACTTCAGTATATGGATCTGTCCCTTCAGATCGCCCTTTTTCCTGTCCTAATGAGGGTTGTGACAAATGCTACATACATGAGTATAAATTAAATTTTCATCTCAGAAGAGAACATGCAGGTTATGCTTTTAAAGAAAATGGAAGGCATGGTATTGATAGTGAAGATGAAAATGTAAGGAATCTTCATAGAATTTTTTTGAATGCGCCTGCTATCAATTTAAATATGAAAACAAGTTCCAGAGCAATTGTGGAATCAAAACAGGCAAGGAAGGGACATCCTCAAGAAGGCGCAGTAGAGAGAAAAAACCAGACTTGTAAAAAAGACTTGAACATCGTCAAAGAAGCCAAAATCTTCTAAGTATAAATGAAGTAAGGAAATTTTTTGAGTTTCTGAAGTTTTGTTGAAGTTACAACTTTTGGTGGCTTGGGAGAACAAATGATTGTTCATTAGCTACCAAAAGGCAGAGCTTTTGGTAGTTAACATATTCAAATTTTGTCTCTTTAACTACCAAAAGCACAGAAACAGGGCAGAACGCTACAAATTTTGCACAGATCCAATTTTTCTTAATCCGAATGCCATGAGAAGGGTTCCTAACGATAGATGATAATTAATGGCATTATTATCAAGTTTCATTTCTAATTTTGAAGGTTTCTAGCAAGGCAGAAAGTTTGAATTGGTTACCTGTTTTTGGCAAACAAAAAAAAATGTTGTCTTTCTACCAATAGTGGCAAACTCGATTCTTCACACAGCCTATGGAGATCTACTACAACTGTCGAAGATTTTGAAGACCAGGAAGATTTTTTTTAGATAAGAGAATGGGTCTTTTGATGAAAATACTTGTGGCACACCGTCGCCTCCTTCAGAACAAGGGGCTTCAATTGGTGCTGCTGTTGTGGCTTTGGTAACAGTTACACCTCATGGAAAGAAGATTCTACAAGATTTGCGAGGCAGAGAGGATGTATCAGGGAATGATGATAATACGACAGTTTTATTGTTTAATCTACAGATGTTTTGCTGTGAAAATCAAGGAGGGTCATGTCATTTGTCAAAGGCATGAAGATCAATGACTCCTAACCTTGGTTGCCAGATCGTTGAAAGCTATGAGTCAAACTGTAACAAATTCTCTGTTCACAAAATATCTGCCTGCACTGTCACATATATGAATGTTGACCCAATGTTTTTCCTTTAGGCGACGTAATCAAAATCAAAAGATACAACCAATTCTTCTCTCTTCTTACTGGCGATACCTGGCAAGTATGCTTGGCGTTGGCAAATCGACACCTGGACACTAGTATCCTACATTTGAGGGTTTGTTTGGCGGTGAAACATGCAAATCTAGGGCAGTTATATCATCAAACAGTGGCAACGGCATAAGTGGCAACACTCTAGCCATCGATGAAGATTTGGTAGACTTCAATCACAACTATACATCACTTTCATTGCAGAGCTCCATTGGAGACAAAGTGTCTACAAAGAACACATAGAGCATTGGCTTCATCTTGTACAGTTGCTGCTGACCAAAAACATGATCGCTGCCGCATAGGGAGTCGTGAGCGAAATAGCCCGAAAGTTCCTCATACAAGCGCGCAATTACAACTCCAGATTCATTCAAGTGGAAAACGATGGTCAAAATCCTAGTTCTATGATTAACATTCAAATAATTATTGGCTCAAGACTCGTTACAGGTTAAATAATTTACAACTCACAGTGCCAAAGTAAATGACATGAGCTTTGATGTAGAAGGCGAATATATTGGGAGCTGCTCAAATGATGGATATGTTGTTATAAACATTTTATTTACAGATGAAAGGGAAAAATTTGAATACCATCGTCCTATGAAAGTTGTTGCTCTTGATCCAGACTATGCAAGGAAGTCATCGAGGAGATTTGCAGCCGGGGGTCTTGCTGGTCATCTATTGCTCAACACAAAAGGATGGTTTGGGAATCGTGACCAGGTTCTGCACTGGAGAAGGTCCTATTCATGCAGTGAAGTGGAGGACTAGTCTTTTAGCTTGGGCGAATGATGTAGGCGTGAAAGTTTATGATGCTGCAAATCATCATCGAATTACATATATTAAGCGTCCACGTGCAAGTCCACCTGCAGAGATCTTACGCCCTCATCCTGTGTGGCAGGATGACAGGGTTTTGGTCATTGGTTGGGGAACCTTTGTGAAAATTGCAGCTATCCAACACAAATCCTCTGGAGGAACAAATAAAAAAGATAGGAACTATTCATCCTCTACCAGTGAAAAACAAGTGGATATTGTGGTTGCATTTCAGATTGATTATTTTATTTCTGGACTTGCACCCTATGGAGATGCTCTACTTATTCTAGCTTATATACCTGACAAGGAGGATGGATAAAAGGAAGTTGGTAAAGGCATACCATCATGGCAGGCAGGATGTGCCAAACGGCCTGAGGTACACATCGTGACTTGGAAAAACGAGGATCTAGCAGCATATGAACTCTCTATCTACCATTTTGAGCATTATAAGGCCACAGATTATGGGATTGCACATGCTCCTTTCTCAAGGAGTGGTAGTGCAGGAATGCAATGGATTGCTAGAGATGAACCACTATACTATATTGTTTCTCCTAAAGATGTAATCATTGCAAAGCCTCAGAATGTAGATGACCATATAGCATGGCTTCTTCAACATAACTAGCATGACAAAGCATTAGCTGCAATTGAAGCAGGACAAGCCCCAATTGAACTTCTTGATGAGGTAGGGTTATCATACCTTGATCGCTTAATTTCAACAGGGAAATATGCACAAGCAGCAGCTCTATGCCCAAAATTATTGCATGGATCAGCCACTGCGTGGGAAAGATGGGTGTTTGAGTTTGCTCGGCATCGACAGTTATCAATCTTAGTTCCTTATATTCCCACCAACAACCCTCAACTCCGAGATACTGCATATGAGATGGCTCTTCTAGCTCTAGTCACAATTTTATCTTTTCACAAGCAACTTTTGTCCACAATTCACAGTTGGCCATCATCTATATACAGTGCATCCGCTGTAATACCTGCTATAGAACAATAGATAAACATGAGTCTCATGACTCCAACTTTGAAAGAGGCCCTAGTTGACTTGTATGTCATTGATAAATAGTATGAGAAATCTTTTGCAATATATGCAGATCTGAGGAAACCTGGTATATTTGAATTTATTGAGGAGCATAATCTACATGATGCTCTGCAAGATAAGGCATTGCCACTCATGAATTTAGATCCAAAAAGGGCAGTTGCCTTACTAGTCCAACAAAGAGAGTTTATTAAACCATCTGAAGTGGTCTCACAGTTGCGGAAGGCTGAGAATAATANCTATACTTGCACCCTATGGAGATGCTCTACTTATTCTAGCTTATATACCTGACAAGAAGGATGGAGAAAAGGAAGTTGGTAAAGGCATACCATCATGGTAGTGCAGGAACACAGTGGATTGCTGGAGATGAACCGCTATACTATATTATTTCTCCTAAAGATGTAATCATTGAGAAGCCTCGGAATGCAGATGACCATATAGCATGGCTTCTTCAACATAACCAGCATGACAAAGCATTAGCTGCAATTGAAGCAGGACAAGCCCCAATTGAACTTATTGATGATGTAGGGTTATTGTACCTTGATCGCTTAATTTCAACAGGGAAATATGCACAAGCAGCAGCTCTATGCCCAAAATTATTGCATGGATCAGTCACTGCGTGGGAAAGATGGGTGATTGAGTTTTCTCGGCATCGACAGTTATCAATTTTTGTTCCTTATATTCCCACCAACAACCCTCAACTCCTAGATACTGCATATGAGATGGCTCATCTAGCTCTAGTCACAATTTCAGCTTTTCACAAGCAACTTTTATGCACAATTCACAGTTGGCCATCATCTATATGCAGTGCATCCGCTGTAATATCTGCTATAGATCAACAACCAAACATGAGTTTCGTGACTCCAACTTTGAAAGAGATGCTAGCTGACTTCTATGTCATTGATAAACAGTATGAGAAATCTTTTGAAATATATGCAGATCTGAGGAAATACAGCTGGCGATTCACTCAAATGAATAAGCATGCCGAACTGTCCATGCTGAGAAATGCCATGCGGACACTTTCTAAATTTGGTCGTGGCAAGCCAATATCCCAAAGATTCAGGTTCCAAAAATCGCGCAGGTGAAATCTCTGCTTTGTTTGAAACATCTGACAGATTGAAGGCATTTGGCCGCGTGGAAGAATTTCGATTGGCAGTAGATGCTGCAAAACAAACTTTTCCTGGCTGGAGGAACACCCCTATTGCTTTATGTCAGTGTATCATGTTTAAGCTCCAAGAGCTCATCCGAAGGGATATAAAAAAAAAATTGGCAGTAAATATAACTTCAGGACATGCGGTGGATGCAACTTGAATAAATTTTTTTGGATAAAATGACTGCAATATTGTCAGAAATGCACAATCCGTCTACTTCTAAATTCATCCTTTGGACAATCCTTGGTCAATGATAAGAAAGATTATTGGTGCCTCAAATTTGGATTACAGGTCATTTATGTCACGGTTCTTGCTGAGCATCTACCTTCGTTAACTGAATGTTGCCTATATCCTCTGCCAAATGGAGATTTTATTCCATTTTTGAACTTCAACTCTTGCTAAAAAATAAAAAATAAAAACTGATGAGTCTGTTCCAGAATACCCTGACTATAGCTCGAATCTAGAGTCTTAAATTACATTGCTAGTTGTCTTTCATTATCAAGTTAATCCACAGGTCAATTCAGACTCATGATTGCTATCTAAATTTTCTTCCTAATTTGTTGAGCCATAGTTCAATATTTGTCAAATTCTGAATACCTATCACCTTGTCAAAAGCTCGATTCAATACTTGCCTAAAACATTTGTTTCTGTTTTGTTTAGTCATGTTTCGGTTGATTGAATTATAGCATTTGAACTTGACTTATATTCCTTGGTTTGAGTCTCGTTTAATGTCTCATGTTGTTGATAAATAGAAAGACCAATAAGAAAGCTCTAATCTTGTGCCGAGTCACACTCTTTGACTCAAGATCCATTTGTTCATCAATTACACGCATAATCCCTGGATTTTAGGGACACATCAGCAGTCAATTATGGCAAAGTCTGGACCGGCCTTAAGGGCCAAGGTTGATGGTGTTTGGTACTTGGAGGCACATCCAGAGGTAGCAGATCTTTTTAAACAAGTGGGAGTATTCACATACTGTGAGAAATTGACTAGCTTTCATCAACAGAGTTTGCAGGTCTGCCAAGAACTGGAGAGTG